>CCAG010007231.1:0-97773 GCA_001077435.1 Glossina morsitans morsitans | reverse complement strand
AGTAATATTGAGTCATTCAGTGTACGCAGACGGTAATCATCGAACGGTGAAAATTGCATTTTTCGGCATTAATTTCTTTTGTTGTTTGACTTGAAGAAATCTACTACCGAAGCCAGTTAAACACTTTTAGAAGCTTATGGTGATGCTGCTCCATTCAACTGGTAGTTTTTGTTTCAATGGGTCTAAATATGGTAATTTTGATTTTAATGATAAACAGCGGCCTAGTGGGCCAAACTTCTCAAAGAATTTTTGAACATCTCAACAGTTGATGAATCAGTTGTTTCTAGACGTTTACATGCGATGCCAAAAATCTAAAAGAAGGGAAAAATGGCCATCATGCAGGCTGTCTGAAAATACCACTTCGAACCGTTTCAACATTGCAGTTTCATTACTTTACAGGCAAGAAATAGCCTTGCGAGGAAATGTGGATCGACTACGACAATCCCAAGCTTAAAAACGCAAGGGTTAGTCCAGGGAGACATCCGCATCGACATCATGGGGGAATATTCATATTCGCAAAATTTTGCTATGCATTGGGTGCACCAGTAAGGCGGTAAAACCGAATGAAACCCTCGCAAACGTTGTACAAACCACAAATTTTAGTAAGAACGATGTTATGAATTCAATGTATTTGTACCTGGGGTGATCGGTAATTAGATGAAGTTGAATCCTATACATATGTACGCAGTTGTTTGAAATTCTCATAGGAACACATTCATTTCGCAGGCGAATCGATCGACGCTAGCCTGTATTGTTCTCTCGTGCGGCGAGAGGGCGAGCTACCTGGGGCTCTCAAGTCTTGCCAGAGGCTTCTCCTCTACCTCGTATAGTAGTGTAGTGCACATCCGTTTCCACGTTTCTCTGTATTGCTATTGCTGTATACAGTATTGAGTTTTCCTCAATCTTTCTCCCAGCGTGTCGGTTTCCCTTAATAAACGAAAGAGGTCGAGATAGGCCTCCTCCGTCCAATGAGAACACAATGTCCATAGGGATTGTGTTGACTGCCCCTGAAGCAATCTCCCCGCCTTGGCCTGGCAGCGAGCACGACTCCTGGCGGAACATTAAATATTTGAGGTGTTAGATAGGCCTCGTCACAGTCACAGGGAAGAATATGCCATATACATGTTTTTGTACTGAAATTGCAGGGCAGCCTTGCTTCCTGTGGGGCTTGAGTAACGCTTCTTCACTCCTTGTGCCAACGGGCGCCGTAGGGTTAAGCCTTCGCGACAAGTGCCACAAGTAAACCCTTTATCACATCCGCTGTAATTTGCATGTAATGAGCAAAAACCCAGCATTTTCCCCTTCGAAGAACAGAGTTTTCCTCAGTTTACGTTACAATGCAAACGTTTCCTTGGACCAATTTGACTCATTTCTAGCCACCACCTGCGTGCAATAGCTTGCAGTGTTTCTGCCAAATTTGACAGATAAATATGTTTAATTGATTCAAAGTGCGATACAGATGTGTTTGAAAATATATGCACTTCACGCGTTCTGCGAAGCTTTCAGTTTGGAAGTTGGAAAGGTTTTCATAAATGAATAGATACCCATTCTTGCGTGGGAGCGGATATAAACGCATCGTTTAATTTGAAATATTTGTGACAACGACAAAGTATAGGATGGGCTTATGATTATTTGCCTTCTTTCAAGGCAAACAAATCAATGATCACTAATCCTTCTGTTAATGTCGCTTTAAAAATAACTTTAGAGTTTTTAAATGTTAATTCCGTCTCTTTTCCTAAGCACACTTTAGCGATACTTTGTTGCATTCTTTAATGCGATGTTCGTGTGTTGAACAGTAGACAGGATTGCAATCAAATTGGTTCAATTGTTAAAATTGTATGCACCGCCTTCCACTTCCAATGTAATCGTTAAAAACCAAAACAAAAATTCCAAAACAAAAAAGTCATTTTTGTTTTTTGTTCAATCTTTCCATCCGTTAATCTTATTGCAGCAATTCAGTATTAAATCAATACAGAAAAGAAATTGAAAAAATTAAAAAAAAAAAAAAAAAGTAAAATAAAATAAAATAAAACGAAACACAAATCAACAGCACAAAGAAATGATTTGTAAGAGCATTTGAAATTCAATGAATTTTTACCGAGAAATTGTAAAGAAATTGACATTCATTGCTTTTTATTTCCCTTTTTTATTTGGTGTTCGAAAGTAGCAAAAAAGGATTGAAATGAACTAAAAGCAGCGGAAAGAGCGGGCATGAGTTTTATTTATTAAAGACAAAAGTCAAAAGTTGAATGTTGAATGTTGAATGTTGAATGTGCTTGTATATGTGGGCAAACGAATATTGACATGTTTTAGCCGGCATCGTTGCTGATATTGATGACTGCTTGAGGGGCTGGTTATCGGCTACTTTTCTCTCTTAGACATATCGAGTAAACACATCAAATGTATAGGAATATATGTAAACCATTTTTATGCCATTTTATGCATCACAGGATAGCGGTATATTAAATTTATTGTGGCAGACAAACACGAGACACGATACGACAGAAAACCCCCCGTGAGTTTGTGTCTATTCCCGATTAACGAAAACAATCTTGTTTTCAACCGTCTTGTGGTGGTGAAAATCGAAATAGGGAGCTTGGCCAATTGATACTTCCATAATCCATTGGAAGACAGGACCGTTCATTGAGACCTCTGTTGAAATGGTTATATTTGTAAAAATAGAAGCAGAGATCTGAAGCGGATGATATATGCTCTTACTTCACTTTCGTGTATGGACTCGCTTGTTATTTGTTAAAATTCCTACGTTTGCAGAAAGCGTATACACAGGTCACATATGCCCATTTCATGCGTAGACGTTAAGTGCAAAAGTGGGCACAATCTCTGTGCTCATCTGTCATCCTTCATTTGGATTTCTGATGATAGCCAAACTTAGGATATATGTGTTCGTCGTGTGGATACATAGATCAAGTTTAATCACAATCCTCTCTTCTGCTTTCTGACGGACTTTACACTGGGATAGTGACGGACTTTAGCTGGGATACAAAGCTAAAATTTATCAAATACATTTTTTGCTTAGATACTCATATTATGTTTAATAGTGATTGACTTCACACCTGTCTATTCTGAGCCAGTGAGAACTTCACCGCATGAAAATCTTGGAATACAGAGTTGAAACATGGTCCCTATATTTTTGGCTTACGTTCTTGTAACAAATTTGACGATGAGCAAATCCAGATCAGTTACATTTACGTTTTGCCGAGCCCTCTAAGCATGCAAACACTAAGATGAACTGGAAGGGGCGGCCCCCCTGCCTGACGCTGTTGATTGGGTTACTAGTGTTGGCACTAGTGTCTGTCACACAAGTTCTTAGCGAAAATCTGTAGATCAAATATAGGTACGTCGCCAAGAGCTTGGAAATATTTATTTATTTTTTAAAAATTTTATTTATTCATAATTTATTTATTATTTAGGCGCCTGCGCCAAAAAACTTTTACATCAGTGACAAACAAAGCACTTTGACATTTGTGTATATTCATAATGTAGAGTTGGGTATCCACGATTCGACTAAAAGCAAAGATAAGTTCTTTACGGATTTTTGTTATGCTTAAAGTCGACCATCATGTCAAGTTTTGTCACACATGTGAATACTTGAGGCATCTGTGAAAAACGAAGGTTGGTCCCTTCGAAAAAGAAAAAAAAAAATGATAAAAAGAAAGCACAAAAAAAAAAAGAAGAACGGAAAACAAGAGAATACTAACTAAGAAATTATGGTGAAATTGAATGGAACGAATGTGCACAACAAACTTGAAAGAGGAAAATTTTCGAAAAACCGTAGTTATGGATCTGTTATATGTAATGGATTGAGGAGTTTAAGCAAACAGATTGTTACCGAATGCATAACGAAATGCAAACGTAAACAAACTTGACTGAGTGACTGAGTAAATGGCCGGATGGCCATTGCTTCTTAGTTAAGGGTGTATAGCTGTTTCACTGCCTAGAAGAAGATAGACAGTTCTGCCAACAAATGGTAAAAGTTGCAATTTTGGATACAGTTCAATGATTAGAAAACATCAACATCAATAACGTAACGATGTTGGCTAAATTTTTAGCTAATATGCAAAACCGTATGTTTTGGATGCTTTCGTTTTATCCAAAACGTATAACCAACCGTCCGGTCACTAGCATTTTGTTGAGTAATGAAAATATATTTTTGTGAAATACATTTGCTTTTTTTTTTTTTTTTTGTAAGAAAATGAATTCTTGCTGCACTCTTGTGTACGGTAATTACCGCAAATGAAGACATTGATTTAGAATGACATAAAACAAAGATTAGTTCTTCTAAAGACAACAAAAAGAAAAAAAAAAAGAAAAAGAGAAGCAAATAGCTATGCATTACACCCGGCAAATGGAAAAATATACAGCAATAGCAACACAACAATCATTATGAGCAAACAAAAAAAAAAAAAAAAAAACAAAAAAAGGAAAAAAATAATAGAAATACAACATAAAGAACTGACGACTTTGTTTTTCCATTTATGAATTAAAATGCAAATAATTTATGTCCTACTTGAAGTCTGTGCATAAAATATGTTAAGCAAACACAACATTCCGTGTACAGACAGACAGACACAGAGACGGACACTTCAATTTATTATCTTTGCTTTTCATTTAAGAAAATTTTTGAAAATATTAAAATATATTTCCATTCTTTTTTTTTGTAGAAATCTTTTTTTTCTTTTTTTCTTTTCTTCCACTTAACAAAACCTAAACGACATTATATGCATATAATATGAGTTGCCAAAGATAATAGTTGTAGAACAAATAACTGTGAGAACTAAACGAACCATTTATGAAATGTTGGCTTTTCTTTTTCTTTTTTTGTGTCTTTTTTTTTTTTTTTTTTTTTAATACAATAATAAGCTTTTTATAGACTTAGAAGCATAAATACTTGTTTAGTCATGTTAAGGCCACAAAATCATGTTGGATTTATCAATAAGGATTTTCTAAGGATTCACACATTATAAATAAGAAAACAAAAAACATAAACAAAAATCAATAAAAACGAGAAGAGGAGAGATACATAAAATAAAAAAAGGCAAAGCCTAAGGAGAGAACAATCAAATCTTCTTCGAGTTTTTATCTAAGAACTTAACAAGATATTGCTTAAAACACCTACACACGCAGCTACGCAGTGCTCTCTTACAAATCCCTAAGGATTTGTGTAAATTCATAGCAAAATAAAATTGAAATTCCTGTTGTCGAGTTCAAACCGAACACTTTAACACTACCTGTGCGTTTTTATGAAAAGAAAATAATTCATACAAAGTGCATAAGCGAAAGTTAAGAATAAATTGCGAACGTCCTTTAAACTCCGGAAAAGAATTAAGATATTAAATAATTTCGTTGAAAAAATTATTATCTTTAATTTTTACTTTATCGCATTGTGTGAGGATGTGGCAATAGGGAAATCAATCGCAATGGCAGTTTAATTATGGAAAGACATCGGAAATGACGTCGCCTTTTGAAAATTTCCCCGAATAAAACAGGATTTATAAGCACATAAGAATTACATCCGAAGTAGTTTTTCTACAATTGATAAAAACCCCATTTGGTCCTTTTTTAATTTATTCAAGATTAAAGGCCAGATTCCTTATTAACCGCACCCCTCAACGAACCTTGTCTCCAATACTTCTTTGACCGTTGAATGTAGTTACTTACATCACTTACAATTATAAAAAAATAAAAGTCAACAAATTTCCATTTATTGTATGCTTGTGGACATTTTCGTAGGAGAGGCGAAAGGAAGCTTTTTCATAAATCAATCAATTGCCTACTGATTATGATGATCGTAAGTGGTTTCGTAAACGTTTACGAGAAACTTTCGGTAATTAATGTTATCAGGTGTTCTACGTTCACAGGGTCTACTTTAAGAAGTGAGAAAACCAAAATAAACTAAAAACAAACCAACCTACTCGAGGTTTTCATGTGAAAACCTATCGCATTTTAATTTTTATGTATCCTACAAGGGTTCAAAATATTTCTATTAGAACACATATTTAGCATTAAAAGTTCGCGCTTGTAAAAAACTCGGTGTGCTCAGATGCTTCACAAGCACATGCTCTCTCATCGGAAGAGGGAGCCCTCTATCTAACGCCTCTCCAGCCGGCATTCAAGGACGAATCTCCCCGGGACAACAAATGTGGTTTCCTCACTTCGTGTGCTGTGTGCTCTTGGCAACCGTGGGGTTAAGTTTTCACGGCAGAAAGTCTACCTTCCAACCTTCACTGATATTCATTCCTTCAAAATATATCTTTTCTTATGACGTCTACTGGCTAGACGCATACAATTTGAGCAGAATGACACTCTCCTCAGGTCATAAGCGGAAAAAGAAATCAATATTATATGAAACACAATCGAACTAAGTCTTATTTTCAAGGCTTTCGAAAGGCATAGCTCTTGCAGAGAATGATTCAGAATTGGTTTTTTGTTTGCTTCGCTGAACTTCTAACACCGATGAACCCTTTTCAATACAAGTTAGTGAAATTAAACTTTCAGTTAGCAGCAAACATACTGCAGCGTATTCAGTTACAGTCTAACTGATGCTTGACTTAAACTGTAGAATTTTTTCGAGTTAATTATTAACCAGCAGAACACACAAAAGGAGGGGGTTCAGAGAAAATTGAAAACCTGAAAGAGTTCAACACAATTAGGAAAAATTCAATCACAACAATGTAACTAACAATTAGTAAAACACATCTTTCCAAAAAGCAAATATTTGACTTTTACTTGACAACGACAGGTCAAAAACCATTTTTTTAGTAAGCTTTCAATTACAATTGACATATGGAGAACGGCCCTTAATCATTGAATGTCAATTAGAATCGACCACTGTCCAAAAATACTTGTCCGGGTTAACTTTGTTGACTATTTCTTTCCCTTATACCACCTCGAGCACAACTAACCGTTTGGTTAGTTTAAACCTTGAATGATCCGTCCTTCTGCTGTGTGCGTTTCGGACACAAATCGAAAATTAGCTAAATCAACAACGATGATCAAAAATCAGTGCCGTCATTATATACATTTCTTGTATGAATGGACTTCACACTGGGTAGCTTGCCATTGTACGTAGATACCGTGCCTGCGCCGACTTAGGCGGACTTCGCACGCGCAATCACTAACTAAAGAGCTGTAAGGCAATATATAGGCATGATCAGGAGGTACTGAACATATAAATTTATAAGTGCCCTAATAACTCAGTTGCACATTGTTAGAACCTAACGATTAGAAACGATTCCGAGTGATTAGCTAACGTGCCATAGATTCATGTAATATTGAAAACAAGTTATTCATGTCAAAGCCTAGGAATATTTCGATAAAACATCGGATGATAACCTTGCTTGCGGTCGAAGTATTAGCTCAAGCTCGTAGAAAAATCAATTTTTTGATTCATTCACACTAAGTTAGCTCCTTGTGAGTCTTGTTCATGAGAAGAGATATCCTGCGCACTGTTAAGGGAATCCGAAAACATAAAACAATTTATCACATCATCAACAGTCGAACAATCAACTGAACTCTTCGGCTAGCTAAGGTCGAAATTTTTTAATCGAAAAAACTTAAGCAAGTGACTTCTGTCTTATAAAACGTTCTTAGTGTGTGTGCATAAAATGAGATATCGAACTCTAGAAAGTAAACATGCACCTGTCAACTCGAAAATTTTATTATCGTAAGACCTAAAGCATTAAAGCAACAACAAGTTATACTGGAAGCGGTCTGTTTTAAAACAAAAATTCTGGCTCACTTCAGTTTATTGAGTATACAGGTCCATGAGCGCAATATTCGAATAAATTTATTAACCCCGGTACCGCATAGCTTGCGAAAGCTCGCCTTTACGGAAGCAATTAAAGGAAAAAAGAAAAATTAGAAATGCTACGAGAAAAATTGTTCGATCACTTTAATGTATCACTATATGAACTAAAAAATAAGAGGGTAAGCAAAAATTGCAAAGTAAATGAGTTAATTAATAAATAACAAAATAAACTATTTATGTTTAGAAGTTATTACGTTATGTAAATAAATAAGAAAGTAATTACATAAGTGAGTTAATAAGCGAGCAACTTATGCAAGTGAGTTAATAAGCAACCAACTGAGTAAGTAAGTAAGTAAGTAAGTAAGTAAGTAAGTGGAATATTAATAAGGAAAGTAAGTGTTATTGTTAAGTAAATATTTTGCATAAATTAAAAAGTTTTTGAATATGATAATCAAAAGCAATAAATTATAAAATGAATTAGAAGGAAATTTACTGAGTAATTTACGCATATATACCTAAGCGAGTTGATGGACTAAAGACATACATATACATATATATAAATAATTTACTAAGTGAATTAATAATTAAATAAATGAATTTACTAAGTGAATTAATAATTAAATAACTGAGAGTTAAGTAAGCGAGTTAATTATTAATTAACACGAATGAATTCCTAAAAAGTGCGTACGTAAGCTTTTACGTTATTCAATAAATAGATTAGTAAATTAAATGAGAAAATGAGCAGTTGAGTCAAGCGATTACTTGAAAATATAATTGAAATATTTATTAGTCTTTAATGAATAAAAAGGAATTAGACTGATAAGCTTCTTGAACAATTGATTGGCGGAACATTTTTTCATTAAAGCTAAAGGCTTATGAGACAAACATGGTGAGAGCTAATGAAGTGAACAGGTGAACGAATTGGTTTAGAACCGAAGCGGATAGTGACCAATTCAGTCACTAAATACATACTTTCTAGTGTAAATGAGTAAAGAAAAGAAAATTGTATTCGTCATGCGATCAAATTTCCGGTATTATATATAAGCTTATCTCAAGAAATATCTCTTAATCGTAACTAAATGGCGATGAAATGACAAAGACTTTAGAAGAGAAGGCATATGCAATACAAAGAAAGAGAACGCGAGGGACACTCTTATATTAAAAAGGGTATAATTTTAATTTTCATAATTTTCATCGCATCTATCATCGAAAGAACTTAAGTTCTTTGCTTAATATTCAATGTGACTTAAGTGCTTAAACCTAATGAATGAATGGTTGTAGAGGGAATCAAATATTTAGTATATCTTCAATATTTTGCTACTATCTCTATATAACTAGAATTTTTGTTGTTGGTTTTTTTTTTCCTTTTTTTGTTTTTATTTTGTTTTGTACTTTATTTTACCGCAAAAATTTTATACCAACAAGTTTTAAATAAAATGCAGAGAAAAAAAGGGGAAAAATAGTTTCAATTAACACAAAACAATAAACACTGGATACGAGAAAGTTTACTGTTTTGTAAATTTGTTTGTGTAGGCATATGAATTGGTGTCACAAGTCCTTTGCATTGTTTGGACATGCTGTCAGTTTGGCAATTAATAAATCAATTTCATTGAAAACACATCAAATGTTTAGTCAAAGTAAATATTTATAGATACCTATGTTTCCTTGTGGACATAGACTATGGATAACATGCGCTTAAGGGATTATAAAGACACATTGAACGATACAACAAACAAACTTGTACATACATTTACGAAAAGCACGCACACACGCACACAGACAAACAGACAACAAAACAACCAAACTATCAAACACAAAGCACATACGCATACACATACACATACATCTTCTTAATATAAAATGACAATTTGTTTGTATTGTGTAATTACCTGACTGAGAGTTTATTTTATATGTAAACAACGATATGTTTATATATTGTACTACGTTGTTGTTATGCGCCCGTGTGTATGCTGATGAGTACAAGTGTGAATTGAAATTTGACAATCATTTCAAAATGTTTCGTATATTTGAAATTTTTAGAAAACATAAATATCTATGTATACACATATACACATGTATAGGTGTATGATTTCTTTTTTGTTTCTCGTAAGAACTAAAGAATAAAATTCAATTAAAATCAATTGAAAAACAAGTTACTTTTGTTTAGGGAATTTTAAAATAAGTTTTCTTTAATAAATTATTTGTAGAAAATAAAAAAAAAAATTAATTTAATTTATTTTTAAGAAACAGTTCATCTATCAATATTGTATCAGATTGTAAATCTTAAGATCTCAGTAATATAGCAAATCTTAATAATAAATGTTTAATTATCGCTATACACCGTCGAAGCATTCTTTGTCTTGCTACATAACTAGTAGTAAGAAGAGAAGGTCGGGCAAGGCCGACCGTTAAATACACTACACCACATTTCTTATTTTAATTCTAGAACACAAAAATTATATCGTGTTTCTATATAAAGGCAAACTTTTCAAGTGCGTATTTATAGGGAAGCGGGCCCAAAACGCAACCTAAAGTAGTGCAAGTTTAATTTTTATATAGGGCAGGACCCAACACTGGGCGTACAAATTCCAAATTTTGTATTGTTCATTTTTGTATGAAATTACTCTAATATTATATCATCACCACTTTTCTGCTCTACAAGGGATTGTATTTTCGTGAAAATCCTTATTAGGATAAAATGCAAACAATTGACCAAGAAGGTCCAAATTTGGTACAATTATTTTTTTATATTAAATTACTATTATGATATAATTTCCTTGATGGAGCATTGAAAATTATACCTTTTTGTCGTGTGAACTTCCGTTTTCGTTATATGAGAGGGTTCAAAAATTGTGCCAGCCTGTCCAAAGTTTCCGTAACAATTTAGAATCTCACTGTACCAAATTCCATCAAAATATGTTAAAAATTGCTACCTGTAGCTTGAATACATATTTACATCGACAGACATCAGATTGACAGGCGGACAGACAGATTTACATAAGATTGTGCAGACATAAAAGATGGGTATATCTTAAGTCATTCGGCGTGTTACACATGTTCGTACTAACTTAATATATGCTGTACCAGAAGTGGCGTACGGTACAAGAGTGAATTCCATTAAAACATAGGCTTTGCAGGAGAAAAGTTTAAACATTAAGTCAAATTCATTCACCTGGGTGGCCGAGAGGCAAGAGTCTCGACTAGCAACTCAATGGTCGTGGATTCAAATGTCAAGTTTTTAATGAAGCCGAAAGCCGTAGATGCTAGTGCTTTAAGACTTTAGTCTTAAAATTTATCCTCTGGCTAAACTTATAATAATAATAATAATAATAATAGTAAGTTAAATTCAAATCTGTCATCTCTTGATCCTCTCAAGCTTCCTATTGCATCATTTTCTTTAGCAAGAACTGCTTTCAATATTTATCAACTCAGTCGCGTTTTTGATAACAATAACACAGTTCAACTTTTTCACTCAGCCTAGTCGGGGCTTATCTGCGCATTTGCTTATTCCTCTAGTCATCTTATATTGAACACCTAGACTTACTATTCTGGTCTGCGTTCTCCTCATTTACTTTACTATGAATATTGCCTTTCTTAAAATATGCTCCAGAAATCTGGCAAATGGAAAAGTCGTGGAAGAGTACGCTACAAATGTATTTAAAAAGTCATACAAAGTTTTTTTCCCACTGTTCTATATAAGACTTTTATGTTAATTTTCTTTTGTACTCACGTAAAGCTTAAAAGATTCATTTCGATTATTAACACGTTTAAAATTTGTCCCAAATACTTATACGTATAGGTTAAGGAATTTATGCTGTATTTATATATAAACATATATAAATATATTATATATATATATATTATAAATTTCTATGTATACATATATATATGTATATATAAATATATATAAATATTTTATGTATATATATACATATATATATTATAAATATTTATATATTTTAAGTTTTGACCAAACTTTCACTTTTATACCCATTATGTCATATCACATGGTTTGATGTATTGAGAATTGTTTTTCATGTATTTAAATAAAAAGTATTTAATAGGTGCTTGCATATATTTTAATCAACGACATTTGTCGGTGCAAACCATTAGGATTAAATTCGACGATTTCACGTTTCTCTACATAAAATTCCATTTAATGTCATTGCGTTATTCAGCCTTCCCTGGAAAGCCGGAAATTGTGTTTTCGACGTTAGTTATAGTTTGTGTTTGATTTGACGCAATCTGCTCTCGAAGCACATTAAACACTTTTAGAAGCTTACGCCGATGTTGCTCCGTCATATCCCAATTGTCAGTTTTGGTTTGAATAGAACGAACGTCCTGGAGGATCAGAAAAGTTCACACACAGGGAAACATTTTGGGGAACTGGAGCAATATTTTGCGATTTCGGCAAAGATGGAGTCAATTCTCTTATATGCGAATTGCCAGAAAAACAATTGCTTTACAGGATCTATGTGAAATTCTTATTCTCTCAGCGACATTGCACATTTTTATCAACGATTGATGTGTTGCGATGTCTAGATCTTGTGTTATCAGAAGACTTTGCATCTCTCATAAAAATGTAAAGTAATTTGCTAACGTCGCCTTTTTAACTCTGTCCATGTTTTGTGAATGCAGCATTTTGTTCCACTACTAAAGCAAATTTTCAAACAAACTCTCTGATAACTGTCTAAAAGCACAGCCAAGCACACTACAGTATTTCTTGCTCGTTCATTCATTAAATACAAATTAAGTGTTCCAAACGCTTTTATATTGTCACAAAGTTGCCGACAATGCTATGAACACCTGCCCAAAAAAATCGGCGTCTCGATACTCACACAACACAACAGGTGAAATTTATATAAGAAATGAATAAAAATTGAACTACATAGCGTTTTTCCCAATAGCTGGGTTTAACTCGTTTGTATTCTTTTACAGAAGTTTGCAGATAAACGCTTGCATTAAACCGTTAACCTTTTTTTCCACTTTACATCTTTCGGCACTAAATATACTTGTCTTCATTTGCCGAGAGTGTATGTCCGAATTTTATGCCTCTTTGTTAAATTATTATAGAAAATTAATCACAAGTCTATTTGGAAGAAGAGAGTGTGTTGTTCCACCAGAGGGAAAAATTTCCATTAAATAATTGTTCTTTCGAGCATCTGTGTTTACCTTATTTCCGTTTTTGTGCAGAAGCTTGCATGTAAATGCTTACGTCAAATCGAAACCAGTGATAATCAAAGTTACAGTTTGATAAGCAAATGCTGAATCGATTTTGAACGATTATTACGGCAAGTGAGATGATTTGTTCAATAACCTGCTAGCTAACAATGAAATTTGTATCTATTACGAAACGTCACGGACGTGATGTTCAGAGTTCTAGTGTAAGCTTGTTTGTCAACTAGAAATGGGGCTTAGCAAAAGGACATCAAAACAATTACTACTACCATGCTCCGAGATATAGGTGAGACTGTCCATATTGACATGTTGAAGACATAATTTATTGACAATTCGTTGATAATAAAATTCAACACAAGAGAGGTTGTTATTTGCATCAATCCTTGCATCAAAAAAAAAAAAATAAAAATAAATCGGGATAACACAACGGCTCGATCATTTAAACTGCATCAAATTTTCTCAAAATATACGGTCTACCAATAGAGGTGGAAATAGTGATAGCGATAAATGATAGTGTTAATGAGTTTTTTTTTCACTGTGGTCAAAGCCATTCGGGAACCGCTTTCGCATTACCTCGAGATGAACCTTTATGAATTCTCGATATTCATTATATCATCCTACTTCCCCCGTCCGGAGGGCATGTCTTGCAAATAACTAGCGCATCTCTTCGATATTTGGGTGTCCTTTAACATTACTGCTGACTTACTTCCCTCTTCCTCGAACACGCCCAAGCCAGACAGACAAACACAGTGTGTTGTGCACAGGTCGCATAAATTATGTACGGCGCAAATAATTCGAAAAATTTCCATGAGTAGTGAAAAATTGTATTAACAATAAATTAAGTTCTTCGTGTTTCCTCTCCATCCATTATTCTAAGCTTGAGATGATGGTGTAAATCACCTTCCTTTCGGGTCGTTTTCCCCATGCCTGCTGCCATTCAATCAGTATGCTCTGCAGGAAAGCAGTCTTAGGTCGGCAGACTTCGCTGTAATTTCCTTCGCCAATAGTTCTTTTCTTTTTCCGTTCTCACCAAGACCAATTTTCAACGTGCACAAACTCTGAACAACTTGCAGCTTTTGCAGAAGATGTTTACTTTATAATACTTCCTCTACATAAATCGGTGCGGCATAAATCACTTGCCCGTAGGCTAAGCTGCATACAAGTTTTTGCGCGCCTGTTTTTGGCAGCCTTGCTTTTTTATACTGCCGATACGGATAGAGACAGTGAGAGTGGTAGAGATAAGTAAACATAAAGATAAAAAAGTATAATTCCACTGGAACTAGTGATTGCATACCTTTTAAACTAACCATCCACGTCTTCTAACTGCTAACTAAATGCCAAAACGTGCTGTACTATCTGAACTTTATTTGAAAATTCTTAGACGTATTTACTAACTTCGTGCAGATATTCTTTTCAAAAGGAATTATAAACGACTTAAAGGGTCTTTAGTTGGATGAATATTAAAGAGGGGAGATGTTCATTTAAAAAGTTAGTTTTACCTAATAACACAGAAAGTGAATTTGATGGGATCTTTGAAAACTAACAATCAAATATATATAAATTTCAACTAGTTTCCTCTTCATGGATGAAAGGAGACCGGGACGCATATAATCAAGAAAAGTGTTTCCTTTTTTTTCGCTTATCATTTGATTACATACAATTTATTCCTCTGATAAAAATTAAGAAAAAAAACAGAGAGAGGAGAGAGAAAGAGAAAGAAAGTAAGAATAAATATCTTTCTTTTTCAACCAACGCATAATGCTTTAAGGCACCGAACCGAACGATCCCCCTTTCAAATATCAAACAAGCTACAAAACTAAATGACTTGAAACTTCACTTTGACAATTTATTTGATTGCCTGCTTATTATACGATGAAATGTCGGTAGTCGCCCGTTAACATCATAACCTTGATCCACATTTAAATACAAAGAATAAAATCTCTCCTAAAGCATATAATTAGAGAGATTACAAAAGAAACAGCTGTTCCACCGTTTGAATGCAGGCATTATTATGCAATCAGCATATCATTAAATAAAATGTGTGTGCATTCCGAACGAATAGCATGTGAATGCAAACGTATCCATTGTGTATGTGAACGAAATGTTTGCGTGTGTTTGTGTATGTGTGTGTGTGTGTGTGTGTGTGTGTGTGTGCGTTTTAGGGCAAAAGCGAAAAAAACAAAACGAAAAAAAGCAAAAACGCGTTTGGTCTTAATTGGTAGGGCGTTGCTTTGCAAATGTGCGTGTGAACGACCTTTAAAAATGCCGGCTTCTTTCTTAAATAAAAAAAAAAATAAAAAAAATAAAGAAAAAAAAAAATAGATCTTGTCAGACATAACGAGACTTAACAACTAACTAACTGGCTGCTACTTAAAACTGCTATTGCTGCTCGCTACTATGCTTTACTAACGCTAACGGTTAGCGTTGTTGCTTAATTTCAAACGAAATGAATGAATTTATGTTAATGACTTTTTAAATGTCTCTCTGTTTCGCTCCATGCATGCATGCATGCATGCATATATGCGTACGCATATATGTGAATGCGTGTATGTGTGTGTGTATATATATATAAATGTGTGTGTGTATGCATATGAATGTGCAATGTTGACGGCCACGACCAGCTAAGCTGGTGTGGCATAAGTTAAATAAACGCAAGTATGAAGTCAACTTAAGCTTGAATTTAATTTGAATTCATGGAAAATTGATTTTAAGCACCTTGAAGAAATTCTCAGTTCTTTTAATAGATTTTGATTGCTTGTTGTTGTTTTGCTAATAAATAATTCTTAATCATTTCTTTGCTAATAAGTTTATAAATATTTTTTTTTTCCTCTGCTTGGCAATACATGAATTAGTTTGCTGTTCTGGGTTCTTTCAGCTGATTTAATGTCGTATTCACATGGAATGCAGAGAAAGTAGGCCGCACTTGTACATTCTCATACATATACAAAAACACAAACACTACTATTTTAAAGCAAAGAATTAAAGCCATTGAACTAACAACGGCAAAGCAATGGTAGTCGCAGTAGCGGCAACAGCAGCAACAGCAACAACGAACCACTCATTTAGCTAATAATGTGCTCTGGCTAAAGATCTAGCCAGCTTGAAATGTGTATATATATATATATATATATATATATATATATGATTTAGACTTGGAAAAATCTAAATGCATAAGTGTTTGTGTCTGCCTGAGTAACTGTCGCGTGCAAGCAAGTTAACAAAACCAAGCAGCCAGCCAGCCATCCAGCCAGCCAGCAAGCAGTTAAGTTAGCATTCCATGCAGCATGCATTCATCTGCATTTGTGCTACGCTCGTATTATCTACACTTTTATATCTAAAAGAAAAATTTTCTTTGCTGCTCTAATGGTATTTTCACTATTGCAGTTTATATAGATATATATATGTATCTGTGTGTGTGTATGTGTGTGTGTGTGTGTATATAAGTACACATCGTTTTCAGGCTCACTACCAAAGGATGATGATATAATGAATTTGTCATGACCTCCAAGTATGCATGCGGAATAATGTATAGCAAAATTTTGAAACTTTTTAATTACAGCTGTCCATCCGTCCGTGCTTTGTTAGATCGCTTACAAATGCAAAAATTTCCTTTGAATTTTATACTCTTAGTAAGTGACCGTAAATAAAAAAAAACAATTAATGCAATCAGTTGATACCTACGCTCAATAAACTCTGAAAAAAGAATTTTTTTTTTTGAATATTGAAAACCGATAAATTTTTCCTTAATCACTTAAACGATTCTGTTGATAATAATACAATTTTTTTCCTTTTTTTTATATATAAGAGATTTAGGAAAATACCTCAAGCTTCAGTACGGGTTGTAAATAAAAAATATTTGCTTTCAGTAAAGTGAAGAGTATCTATAATGCGTCTTAAAACTAATATAACTTTCTTACTGGTTTTTTTCTTTCATTTTTTTTTTTTTTTTGCTTTCTGGTTGCTCTTGATATTTTAGCTCACGGTTCCGTTTGAAGTAAACGGATTTGCAACATTTGCCGTGGCATTAATTGGTTTAAAATACCAGCTGAATTTGGAAACAGTTGATTTTCGCAAGCAACAAAGTCAAGCAAGCAAGCAAACAATCATTGAGGCTGACTAACATACAATATAATGCAAAGCAACAGCAGTAGCAGCAGCAGTAGCAGCAGCAGCAGCAATTTTCTTTTGTCTTAAATCATGCTGGCTGCTTAGCTATCTCTCTCGCTTTTTTCTTTCTCTTTTTCTTTCTCTCTCTCTCTGTATCCCAAAGTCTCTATGTCTCTCCCTGTCCGTCTATCTAACTTACGGTCTAACTGTATGCATGTGCATATAATGCATTGACAAGGTTATTTCGCTGTATGACAATGCACTTGGCAACAACCTCAAATATTTCATTTCTTTTGTTGTTATTGTTGTTGTTGTTGTTGTTGGTGGTGTTGTTTCGTTCTTTGTTCCATGACGCAAAGCAGTGCCATTGAAAATCACTTTGTGTTTTGAGAGGTTGTCACACAAGTTTTTAAATTTTTTTTTTTCTCCTTTTTTTTTCCAAGTGAAGTTTGAGTAAATTTTCTTTTTTACTGCTTTGTTCTTTTTGTTTCATGCAGTAATTGTTGCAAAAGACTTTGTAACTATTTTATTTATTTGATTGTTATAGACAACTTTCTTATTATATTGTACTTCTCTCTCCCTCTTTTGTTTACCTCATGTAAATGCGGGAGAGAAACAGAAAGCCAAGGTAAAGAAAGTATTCGCAAGTTCACTGTTCGTTGAAAGCCCTAATAAATCTTATATTAAGATGTATACGTAAAGTTTTTCTTTATTAGCAGCATATCTTAAAGTTTTAAACAATCCCGACTTCTTTATAAACTTTACGTGGAATCAATAATTAAAGGGGAATAAAATTATTCTCTTTACTTAGTGGCGCTTTACTTGTCTCATTTTATTCTGCTTGAATTGAGATGTACAGTATGACATGTTTCTGATCAGCAGGAGCATTCACTAAGCTAAGCTTCTTTTCTTTACCTACCTCACGAAAGAAGTGCCTAAGCAGACTGAGACCCGAAAACTTATGGAAAAGTTTAAGCTTAAACTTTAGTTGTCTCAACAATATGGACTTCTCTTACCAACTTTCAACGCCTTATATAGCTATGATTTTTCTTACTGAATACTTATTATTTAAGACGTTGTTAGCTAAGATCTTGTCGAAATGCGGCACAAGCGATCGTTAATCTTTCTCGGCATAAAGATGAATTTCTTAAATTTCACCAATTAAGTTTTTCACAATGACGTCCATAGCGGTTCACTTGATGAGCTGTGTCTGAAACTTCCCAGTACAGACGGGCAAGAAGCTTCCGAAAGTTTTCAAAATTTCCCACAAATGTATCGCGAAAATTTTATGATGTTGGAAAGTCAATCTACGCGACTAATTTATTTTGACAATTTTCCAGTATACCATAGGCTTTCCCTCCTCTAAAGTTTATGAATTTTCACTATCCCTTTATTGATTCTGTTTTTTTTTTCCATAAGAAAACTTCCCCCTTGCCATTGTTCCGCTTCGTTCTACCAATAATTTAAGAAAGTTTAGCTGGCCAGGACGACACAGTGACACGAAAAATACATCGTGGATAATTCTCTCTGTAAATGTTCTTTTTTTTTGTTGCGAAACGTTGTCTTCTTAAAGTCCAGTTGCACAAAACACTAAGACTTCAATCAATTTTATGTTGCAAAAGAGCGAAAAGATTAGACCGATATGCGGCCTCGATGCACATAATAATGTGTTTTTTATCTACCATGTCATATGTAAATAACAAACAATATATAAAAATATGTTAAATAAATTTAGGTTTCGCTTTCACATGCTTGCATATGTACACGCGACTGTGCTTATCGGTACACACTAAAGCACAAAATAATCGCATCTTATATAGTATGCAGTGCACAAAAGAACTTTTCGTTTCTGTTCTAAATAGAACTAAGCGTGACATGTATATATAGAGTATTGGAAGTTTTTCAAAGAACAGATATTTAGTATGGCGTATGCAAAACCCTTTACCCAATCAACGAATTGAGAAAAGTGTAACTGCAAACAAAGGAAAAGCGTGGACTAGTCTATGTTTTTCGATATCCGGTGCCCACTCGACACGTGAGCTTTTCTCGACAATACCGTTTTGTTAGTTTACACATGTCGATTGCTGTCGAGTTGGGAAAAATTTTTTAATCCAGATATAGCCAATCTTGTATTTATGCTATCAACGGTCTGTGAATAGTAATATGCATACAAATATACGCAAAGCACAAGGAGAAAGTGAACAAGCAAATTAGAAAAACGATAGTATGTGTGTTAAGCATATTAAGTTGTGTGGAATGCGTAGAAGGTCTTGAGATAGACCCACTTTTTATTATGCCGATCGATTCAATATCACTTCCCAAACTCGTCTCTTTGGCTGTCCGCCTGTTGTCTGACCATGTATTTTTGTGTTTAATCTACAGGTCGCATTTGGTACAGGATTGAAGACCTCTTTTTGCATATAACGCCTCACTTTGGAAAGTCATTACATAAATAACTATATTAAGCGAAGCGGTGAAGGACATTTAACACTTAACCGACGCCCACTACAACATTTCTACTTCTCTTTATTTTATCTAACTATAAACTAAACCAAGTCAGAAGATTTAAAAATCTAACAACATGAATAAAAAACGACGGGTCTCTTGCTTGAGACAAGTATAAATAACTAAGCCGTAAATCATGTGAACGTCCCAAGAAGAGTCCTAAGGGGGAAAAGTAGATCACTTTTCTTATGATAGTAAGCCTGTATAAAGGTCTTCTTTCAATATGGATAGTATGCCTTACATTTAGTCAACGCTTCAGATGAAGTCAGCAAGATTTCGTTTGTATGCATGAAGATTACACGTCCTCCGCTCTTAGCTCTATGTTACAAATGTCTTTCACTTTATTATATTTAGAAAGTGGGCAAATTCCAGCATGTGGTTTTGATTGACCAATGCAAAACTTCAGAGTGAAAAGTTTAGAATTGAAAATAAAGGTGAAGATGTGCCAACATTGATTGCACCCAACAGTGATGATTAAAAATCGAATTAAATAAAGGACAATAGATTAAAATGAACGCATCGTTTTTAATTCTTTTCTTAATGCTTTAATCCATTTACTCTCTTTGCGTGTTCATATTCACTTTTTTGTCCGTCCCTCATTTGCAGGGAATGTCTGTTAAAACTCACTAATTCTTGTTATGCTTCCATCATAGACTTGGAACTGTCTGCCATTTATCCTGCAATGTAAGAATGACGATAACAGAACATATCTTGGTGCTACTTGATAGATGATTTTTATTAACTTTTCAATTCTTCTTTTAATTTTTCACAACAAATTTTCCGTTCATTTTATTTTGATGACACCCTTCTACTTTATGGCTCAAGTAGGTAAAGACATCGAAAATAATTGCAAGCCTTTCCCAAATTTCTAGTAATTTTATCGGATAAACTCATTTCGTAGCAGTATTTTTCCTTCTTTTCCTTTTGGCATGAGACTCGCAAGCAACATTGCCGCCATATGAGGGTGCACTATTGTTCATAGCATTAATTTCATTGGAAAAATATCAGTTTATCTTAGGGATTTCATTTTGGACATTATCGATGCGCCGCTCTTATTAAGTGAAATGAACTTTAATGACCCCGCTCGTCCTTCGAGAAGGTAACATATAATAAAACTAAACCAATGTAGATTCAATTATGAATTATTTAAGAAAAATTTATACAATTTACACAAACAACTTTCATATTATGAAAGCAAATATTCTCAATGTCGTACCTAAACTACAACTTCTTGTAAAAAGTAATACCAAGCACTATCTATGTAGTGCTAACTTGGAGAGGTTTCTTAACCCATGAAGGCAATAAGCTGTGTTCTTAGCTGATCTTAAATACTTCTCTCCATTGGATTTTTAATTATGCAAATGTCTATATCAAGATATAATTTTATTAGGTTATACCTGGTCGTTAATATAATTTTAAGGAATATCTTTACGTAAATGAATTGCTTAATTCAACCGCAATCTATATAGTTGAATCGAAAAATTAATAAATATAATAAATAAAACAAATAAATATATTACTGGACAGAAATTTTATGATCGAGGATTGTTTTCATCCAATAGTAAGAAAAATGCATACTTTGCCTACTGCTGTAAGCTCTTTTTCTTCTTCTCTTATTCAGCAAATGGACAACCGAAAATACGCTAAACGGGTGTGTAAACTAATTATTCAGTACATCGGTCCGCTAATCAATAACTACAAACCCAAGCGTAGAAATTACAACCATATTCCCTCGATATCGAGAACCATAAGTTGGCCCTTTCAGCACAACATATTCCTGAATGACTGCATATGGTGTGCAATGCGCACATGTACATATATATATATATGTACACATGTATGTACGAACATATCTATATACATATATAGATATACATTTATGTATACATGTATGCACGAACATATAAGTATGTTCTTATATTTGCATGTATGTATGTGTGTGCGTCTACAAGCTGTATCGAAAATGCACTTCAAGCCGAATGATTTCTTTTCTCAAGCTTGCGAAATATATGATAAAAAATGTATCTTTGCGTATAGCTTGTACAATATAAATGCATATATATGTGAAATCGAAAGGCAAAACTACGTTTCAGTGGAAATGACTAACACGTAAAAATTTGCAGTTATTTTGCAGGGCATTGTTTGAAATTGTACAAGGTGTCCGAAGTTGGATACGTACACGTAAGCAAACACATGTGTCAAACATAGACAGCTGTTCTTCGTTGTTGATTTTTTTTTTTTGCCTCATTTTTTCCTCTTCATTCCCAAAAATTAATTTTTCAACTAGGGTGTGCGTTGATTAATTTATATTTTATTAAATTTTTAAAATTTGTAACCACTGAAAGGGATCGTGAAACGGTTCGCCACAATTTACTTAGTAAGCTAAACAAATTGCGCATTTAAATGTAGTCACACGGAAGAAAATCAACGCATAAGAGACTAGGCATAAAACAATTTTCGCTTTATTACGAATTTCGTACACTCAACAACGACGACTTCAGATTGACTTTGATTATAATCTTAGGAGAAGGAATTCAATTATATTAACTCAAGTCATACGCAAAACTTATTAAATTTTATGTACAAAAAAAAAAAAAAATCGAAATCTTTTTTATCAAAGTCTTTTGCATAAGCATTTTTTTAAGCTTTAATGGAGCAAAGCATGATAAAAAGAAAAAGCGAAAAGAGTGTCAATATATTTAAGATATTTAATCTTCGTTAACGATTTATATAAAGTATATATTTTATACGTTCATAAAACATCATTAGTATGTATGTGTATGTATCTGTCCAAACATTTGATTCTTTGGTACAATTATACTAAAATTAATGGAATTTTATACGAAAAGTTGGAACTTCACATTTTTATGATTTTTTTTTTGAATTTCAAACATCGACTTGGAATCATAACCAAAGGCGTGCATTATGCTAAAAATTTTGGTTTCCCCTAATATTTCCGTTATTCAGTAATAACGTATTAAACTTTTTAATGTCTTCCTTGATGGTTATAACTGACTCTTACTTATCTTAGATATTGACCTGGAACTCTATCGTTTCAAGTTCTCTTCTTTATTGGGACCGTGAAATTGACGTATTAAGATGTAAAAAGACGAAATCTTCTTCTTTTTTTTTTGCTTGTATTCGTTTTTTCGTCTCTTGCTTGTTAAAGGGATTGAAAGGGTCCGTGAATTTTATTTCGATAGCAGAAACTTTCGAAACCAAAAGTCCAAATTTTGAAATCTGTTTGAAAAATCTTTTTTAATAGTTAGGAGACTCAGGCGAGTGCAAAGGCAATATTTTCGTTGTGCGATCAGTTCAGAAGTTTCCCCACAGGGTTATCTTTCCTAGTAATTTTGAACGAACTTGAAAGCAGTCTTGCGGCCGGTACATTTACATTTCCGATAGAGGCTTGCCGGGGATTTTGCGCTAATAAAAACTTTCGTTGGTTTTTTAATCGCTTTAAAGCAACAAATATCGAGCAACTTTCCTCTTTTCAACGTTGAAGATGTTAGGAGATTTTCCAATCGTTTATAATCAACATATATACGCATTGTAGACGTCACAAAATACACGTAAATTTTTAATTAGCGTCAAGTTTGCTGTGAGCGTCTGTTTATCCATCAGTCAGACTTGTCCATCTGTACTTGTGCTAAAATCAGTTTACGATTTGGAAGCTTCGGGAAAAGACCAATTTGATTACAATTTCTTTTCCATCATTCCCTTCAAGTTTAATTTGGTCCATATGTTCATTCACTGTTTGCATAAAACGTAATGATTTCCAACTTTTCCCTAAATGAGGTGCTGAAAAATTTTGCAAAAGCCTAATGTGAAATATGCTCGATATATATAAGACATAAACCATATCCGATATCGTACATATATATAAAAGAATAAATGTATACCTATATGTATAATAATATTGTGTGTACCTATATATATATATATAGGTGTGTATGTGTGTGTGCGTGAGTGTGTTTCTAACATATCGCAGATCTTAGCAAGATCGCTTCTTCTATTACTAAACGTAAATTAAGCAAAGGCAAATTTCATTAGTATGATATTTTTTATTATAAAATCTGTGAGGAGATCACTGCGTGACTTAGGCGGCATCATTCGTTATTGTTTCCAAATGCGTCGCAGCAAACGCTTTTACGAAATTATTATACTTTTTTTTTAGACATTTTGTTAGGCATATAATAAAAGTTCAACACGCGCTTAGTAAGCTTTTCTTCCTCTGTCTCCCCTCTCACTTGTTATTTTAATTGTTGTTATTGTTGTTGTTCTTGTTGTTATTGTAGTGTAAGTCGCATTTAAACTATTTTTAGAAATTTAATGCGCAGATTTTTTTTGTTTTTTTTTAGTTTCACGTATACTTTTATTTATTTATATATATTATAAATTGTTAATGTTGTATTTGTTGTTGCTGTTATTGCTGTTATTTTTGTTGTTGTTGTCGTTTGTAAATATTATGTTTGTTGCTTAATAAGAAAAAATTACGCAGCAATAGGTATATGACCTCATTTTATACTTTTCTGCTTATGAGTTTACGGTATAAAATGTTTCGGATTTTATTTATTTTTCTAAGAAACTTTAAAATACATTTTTTTTTCATTTTTTTAAAAATACATTAATTCAAATGAGTTTATTTTTATTGTTATTTTATTGAAATCCATTAATATGCTGAACAATGGAACCTTTTTAAAGAAAAAAAAAAACAATTTAGTCCATTACGAGTTCACTTTAAAATTTGCGTAAATATTTCCAACATTTTTTTTATTAGAGTCCAAAATGATTGTCACTATGTCTGTCATAATTGCAGAATAAAAGAAAAATAAAATATTCCGAAATTTCTTTTTTGCCAACTTAATATATATGTAAATGCGTATGGCCCGGATACAAGTTTTAGTAGATTAAAGTCATAAGTTTTGTAGGACAGTTTTAGAAAACTAAAAATAAAATTCTCTTTAGAAAATCAATCACTTTCCATTTGATTGCACTTATGTCCTCATAACAAAGTTCCACTGTAAATGCTTTATAGGCTTTGCCCCACGATATTCAATGATATTAATGATTCATTTGAAATAAAATTTTATTTTATATCATATTAATTGCGTTGCTTGTCGTAAATCAATTCCTAGAAGCTAACGTATAAAGTTTGTCAAACATATTAGCATAGACGCCGATACCAAAGAGACTAAATTAACTAGAGGTTCCACTCTACATTTTCAATGCAATCAAGTTAAACTCTTTAGCGCAAAAAGCGAAAAATATTTCAATCAATTTTATAGAAACACAGTTCAATTAGTTAAAGACAAATGCGAAGTGATACGCTAAGGGAGCCTCAATAATAATCTTACTTTAATAGATTTCTAAGGCAACGAGAGAGATTGCCTCAAGACCACATAAATTAAAGGAACACCAAAGAATAGTCTAAGGTAGGGTGTTATAAAACACAAGCAAGGCCGTTTCAGTATGAAGAAATTTCCGAAAAAAGTTGCTGCTGATAAGGTGAAGATAACCCCACAAAGTATTGGAGCTTTGCCTCTTTGACAACAATGGATTTCCAGAAAACGTCCTATTGCTCATTATAAGCCCTCTCCGAATCAGTGTTACGCCCAAGAACTTTAAAAGCAATCTGGCGATAACTCACAGATTAAATTAACTCAAGACTTTCTTTCTCAAGATCAGTTCCAATGCAATAGCTTTGTGAAGCTTTTTAATCGAACGGCTTGCAGGCAATAAATCGGGGAATAAAAAACTTGAAAAAATACGAGTGCAACCTCTTTTCAATAATTGCTCATTACGTGCTTTATTCGTGTATATACGCACTCAGACTGTGTGTGTGTGTGTGTGTGTATGTGTGTTAGTGTTGCTATAGTTGCTTATATATAAAGTTGACTACACACAACATATATGTGAGAATTATTCATGTTTTTCAACTTATCTCTATATTGACATATTGGGAGATTTATTATTTATATTTCATTTAACATAAGTGACAGAACTTTTAGAAATCTTTATATAACACAGAATTATTTATGATATTAATATGAAAAAAAAAATTATTTTCTTTTAACATAAACTTTGCATTTTATTACTAAAAGGAAAAAGAAATTTGTTTTATTTTTGTGCAGAAGTAGAAAACATCTGGCGAGAAAGACGAAATTTCGCGTGAATGCTTTAAATTTTACTTTCGACCATTGGCGCCAGCAATTTACATCCCGTTTAGCCGTTTGTCTCTTATATGAACCATTGGTTATAAAAAAGACAAATCAGATACGCTCTCGTGTATGGGTGTAAAAAAATTCCTTCATCTCGTGGGCATGCAATTTTAGTCTCTAGGCGAACATGGCCTACTCGTCTGTGTCGTTACAGCAAATATGGGTCAAAAATTACAGAAGTAAGTGCAAAAGGTACAGTCACAGGCACTTGCACCTGAGTGTAAATTTGCTTTCCTCGGGAGCAAATCAAGACCTTTAAGACTTTAAAGCATTACATTGTTTTCGTTTCCCTACGATTACCAAAGCTTCGTTTATGTTAATCTAAGTAAGTAGATAAGACTTCGGATATGTACAAATATCTAAGAAGTGCTGGGAAGAAGTGCTTAAGATTTGCTGGGAAAAAGGTTTTGAGAACTTTTCGTCATTTGTTCTCGTAAACTAAATTTAACTTTTATTCAAAAAAAAGGTTAACTTTGTACGATTTTTCAGCGAATTTCACAATTTCACCAACGTGGAACTTCTGTTGCTTTTCACCGAAAAACTTCGCCAAGCGATCATCTTGTGACAAAAACTTTACCCTATCGAGGAAACTTTAATTTTTTATTCTTATAGAGTTTTACAGCACCAAGGCTCCACACAGAGAAAAGTAAATAGTGGCGGCAATGTTAGGATTATATGCTTGCCGCTTCTAAACCGGTCAAGTAAACTTTTTGTTTTACAGCCTTGCCCTGGTTGCCAGCAAAGCATTTGCTTTTGATCAATTCTTGCGGCTTTTTGATGAAACGCGAGTTTCTTTTATAACGTCATAATGAATGATTATCCTACGATCCCACCATGCATACCTTGTCATTTGTGATGGTTCACCTTTGGGCCCTGACAAACCAACGAAGTAAGTCGATCGACATTTTCATGCTTTACACATTTTGCATCACCGATAATGATACGCTTCAAAAGTGAGCCGATTTCATTGCATTTCGACAATGATTCAATAACAGAAATACGGCGGATCACATTTGTTGGGAACAATTCGTGTAACATCCAGATATCGTGCTTCTTTATGTATCTAACCGGACGGAAATGTTTCTGGGATTGATGTTGGATTCCTTAGTAATGTCATGGATACTTAAGCATAGGTGCTCTTGGGTTTTTTACAAAATTGCATTGAATTTTTCGGCTATTCGTCCATCGAGCTTTATGCAGTATCTAATCTCATAAAAATAATTTCTGATCGATACTTACTTGCCACGACTCTTTATACTTTGATTTTTTGCAATGAATATTTGACCAGAAGGATGACATCGAACTTTCGTGGACAGAAGCGACCAAACCAAGATTGTAAGATTTTTACTTTTCTCGTACTCAAACGGAGCAAACCACCATAACTGAGTAAATAAGAGCTGCCTAGCCTATCCTATCTGCAATCTTATTCCTATCCTATTCCTTTCTCATTCTTTGTTCAATTTTTTCCGACCGTTGTTTCAAACGTTTTACACGTATAAGGGGTATCGTCTGTGTGAGTGAAATGTCATCATTTGAAAGCCTACTAGTTCGATGTCGCTATCTAATGACAACACTTTTTTATTCATTTTTCATAACCTAATATATGTGACATACCATGTGCACGGTATGGCATACATAACATGGTTGCATCTTCGGTTTATCTTGCGGTATCTCACAACATTAGTAGAAATTATTGAAAACAAATTTATTCTAAGCTTAATACATGTACAGGGGCGAGCAAAACTGGTTGCGTAATATTGAAACATACGTCAAATTCATACAAATGCTTCACTAATCGCAGTAGAGAAAAAAATCTTGCGTAAAATTAGCCTTAGTGCCCCCTAATTAATTGTAAAAAAGTACAAGTCACGAATAAGCAAATAAAAGCAAACCAATCAAATGTCTTCTTTTAACCCTGTTCTGCACGTTTTCTCACTCAGGTTGTCTACGTGCAAATTTTGTGTTTGTCTATAGACTTCTATATTTAATGATAATGTTTGCTTTTTTATTGTTTTGTTACTCATATTTTCCCACTTTGCTTTAACTCTAATCCAAAGATCATTAAACTTATTAGAAGGACTTTCATATTATGCCAACTTTCTCGTCCCAATTGTCCACAAATTTTTGATTGGATTTACGCCCAGGCTTCGCGGTGGCCATATTAAAAAGGAAAGTTTCCTCCTCCAAATATTTTTTTAACTATCTTTGTTGTGTGTTTAACGTTCCCAGTTAATTAGTTGAATTGGGCACTCCTCACCCTTGCAAGACAATCCTGCAGGAGAGAGGGTCTATTCCAAGACTGACGCACCAGATATATAAGTCTAGGTAAGGGCCAAACCTTCCTCCCGGGTTGGGCGAGGCCTATGAAGCACTTCTACTTATTTAATGTCCCCGCATATGCGGCTACCATAGCCACCACGAGCACCCGCTGAAGGGTCGCATCTAAGCGATCAGTCGTCACATATCGGTTGAACCTGTTGCGTTCAAATTGTGATTGAGTACACCACGTCCCATCGAAGTTTCTTACAGTGTAGAGCATATGCAAGCTTCCCCGCGGTGTCCTGGCAGGCACCAATCAACAGGCGTAACCGACGCAGCCATGCCTACCCGCCGAAGTAAGCACACGTGAACTTGAGTGAGCGGACAGTCTGGCCCTCGTGGACTCCATAGTTCTATAATAACTAATTAGGGGACAGTGAGGATTAATGTTTTTTATAAAATTTTGTGTTCTACTACGCGAATTTAATGTTATTTTTTGATATTATGTATCCAGTTTTGTTCGTCACTGTTTATATGTATTTTTGCTAAGAGTAAATAAGAGATCATTCGTCTGCTGTTACGCCTAAAACTTTAAAGGTTAACGTATTGAGTTTAATCTAAAACTCCCTTTCTTGGGCAGAATAAATTTGGGCGCTGAACAAATCGCTTGATAAGAAAACGATAAAAATTGCTTTTATTTTAAGCCCTATTGCGTGATAGCTATTACTTCCTGCTTTCTGTTGACTTAAAATGAATTCATTACAAAACTGAATATAATTCCTTCCATCCAACTGTACTGCGCTGTATGTATATATGTAAGAAGTTATACTAAATCTTTTTACTCACAATTTTTAGAAATTTGGTGATCAAATTGATGATGCAAACTCAGTTATTCTGGTACGCCCACATCGTTTGCTGCTGCATAAAAGGCAAATGTTTACAAAATATATGGGGGTAACATTCGATACATGAATTTATTATGCGCGACTTGTCGTTCACCTACGGATGACAACATTTTATCTTTGAAATTATTAGATGATCTAAATAATCTTAAGCGCCATAGTATTATTTTGTTGCAAATATTCAATGTGCACGTGTATCAATGTATGAATTTTTTTTGTTTATAACAAAAAAAAGTAAAAACAAAGTTAACTTGCGTTTGTTTAACTTCAACTGTTGAAATTTTAAAAAGTGAAAGGAAATTCTATTAGTTTTTTTTTTTTTCTTTTGTTTTCTTGTTTCTTACTGCCTACGAAACATTAATTATTTGAACAATTTATAAATGCGGATAAACAATTAAATGTGTCTGCTTATGTTATAATAAGTACATTAACAACATTGTTGTTGCCGTAATATTTTAATGGAATTTCCATAAGTGTGGTTTTACCGAACACAACCGGAAGTTCATTTACCTCGTAAAGAAAGCTTTTCAGAAAAACAACAACAATAATTCCATAAAAAAAAAAAAAAATCATATAACTTTATCTTAACAAGCGAACATAAAAGAGTATAAAATTAAACAATACACTTATTGTACTTAGAAATCTCTGAGGCTCTTTACCTTATCCGAGCATTCCAAAATTGAGAAAAATACATAAGCCGGAGTAATCTTTCACTTAACGATCTCTTTAAAAGCAAAATTATTCTCTTTTCTTATTAGTGATCTCATCGGTTGTTCTCTAAAAGAAAAAAACAAAAAAAGAAAAGAAAGAAAAAAGCATCTACAGACTGTTTGAACGAATACATATATACACGAGTGGAACATGTGCTCTAGAAACTAATCTGATTACATTTAATGTTATTGAAGTGAACTTGACATAGATAAAGCATTTCATCTACATCTGTAGGAGTTTTATTGCGATAATGTTAGCATCTCTTAATGAACTTTTCCATAGTATTGTGCACGATATTAAATTTAATAAATAACACCGATATATATTCCAGCAATTAATCCCCATTTTTACCCAAATACTGGGTTCAAAGGGTTTAAAAAAATAAGCAACCATTTGATAAGAGTTTGTGACTAGTAGGGGAACTTGCAGAGAAGCCTTTCGGCCAACGTTACCTAATTCCGATTGTCTTTTCTTTTCGTTGTCATCTTAAATTCAATTTGTGCAATGAGTGCGTGTAACTGCAAATGGACCGCGCGTATTTCCAATATATTCCAGACAGATCACTTGTTCCCCCTCGATCTTTTTGTTCCCCTCGATCTCTCTATTCACATGGAATCAGGGAATTCAAGTATAACGAAATCTATGCGAAAAGAATCATTGCAACCACTAGCCCAGTTGTATAATTTTTAAAACCCAGACGAAGCAAGCGAATGTTTAAAAGTACATCGAAATAGCAGTGAAATTGCTTTAAAGAAAAAAGCTCTTGGCCCAAAATGCAATCAACTAACTGCAACGGCAAAGTGCTGCAGCGATTCTTATTCTAACTGCTTTAATAAGTTGTAAATGAGGGTTTGATAGCATTCCCATCGTCGAAGATAAGATTGATTCTCTTCAGAGATCTGCAAAGCTCTTGTTACCATCAAACTGAAGTTGGTTAAAACGTATACGGTCTCGCGTTCTCGGCATGTTCAACACCTACCTGCTTTTTCTTAAATCCAAAATATTTTACGGTAATCGTCCAAATTGTCGACAGCAAAAGTCAACTTATTAACGACAGCGACTTGCAATACATATATAAACGTTGTAATATCTATATATTTCTATATATTTCATCGGTAACTATGACCATATCTTGAGAAAATTTCACGAAGCATTTTAGGTAGAGCCGGGATAAAGACAGAGTGATGTTTGTGTATAACATGATAGTGGGAACATTTGGAACAGTCAGAAAAGCTACTACAGATATTTTCTTGCAATTTAATGCAAGCACACCAAAGTCAAGAAGGTTCCTTGCTAGGCGGCAGTGCAAACTTGCAGAAGATGGAACTCTCCATCTGTCTAAGCTTAACGCTTAATAGAACGGTAAGTAAGATCATCTAGGAAAAGGATGGGCAACTTTTCCATCAAAGGGCTAATTTTAATTTTCTTTTCCGGCAAGCGTCAGAGCAGATTGAATGGATTAATAAAACGAAAAAAATATAAAATTTGTAATGAACACTAAAGTTTGCCTAACACGTTTGCTATATTCATAGCGGCAAATGCTGTGTTCTTCATGTGACATGAAACCATATTACGCAAACTTCAATGTGATGGATTAAAAGTTAACTTCCGCTGCTATGAATAGGTATCTTTCAGCTGCGTTAGTTGCTATCCAAAGAACTCTCCCCAATTTCATCTGTTTACAGCTTAATCGTGTATATTTGCAAACAAATGTTTCAATGCCCAGCTATTATTAAAAATGCGACATTTTGTATCCATTTTCCTTCCTTTTCAAATCGCTTCTTTCATAGCCTAACGAACAAAAAAAAACACTTTTCACATTTGATAGCTGAGCCGTTATTGAAGGCTGTATTGTAATACACTAGCAAAATGAATTATTTGAAATTTAAGCGGGCCGGCGGTTGCCCATGCTTGAAACCAAAACATTTCGAAGTCATTTGATGGTCGATATATATACCCCCTGAGCTTGCATGACTTTGCCACCATTTCCCTTCGAAAGTCTTTACAACTTGCCTGACTTCTCGCAGCATATACGATGCGTTCTCGCTAATAACCCCCATTGTGAGAGGTCCATGGAGAATAGCATTTTCTACTGTTTGCTTTCATTGCAAATTTCTTCCGCAACTCTACAGAGAAGCATGACAAAATGCCGAGCGATTTTGTAGTTAGTAGCCTCCTACCCACGCCCAAAAACTACGACAAGTGATTTTCAAAAGGTGAGCCAAGAAACTCTCTGCCCGTTAACTTATGGTCCCAAATTTTGTGACTTTGCGAGTTCCGACAATAGACAAAAAACAGCTGGGATGGATGGATTGTGTTTGTTCTAAGTAGAACAGCGAACCTAGCATACCTTTATGATCAGTTAGGGGTTGCAACAAACTGACACATATTCTTGCATACGAATTATTGCTTAGATTTCCTGTTATCACTTCATGGTTTTTAAAGATAGTTTTTATAATGCAAACAAACTATAAAATTGTGGGGCCCTGAAGAGATCAAAATTCATATTTTAATCGCATTCATTCAATCGTGACGTATAAGCTTAATATTTTTTAAGGTACTTATTGTTGGAATTTTTTTTTTCTGCAACGCTTTTACTGTTATATGTTGCAAAAGGTCTTAAATATATTTTTTATTTAAATTTTTAATATCTTTTTATTATAATTTTTGCCATATTTATGATATCCGAATATTGCTCGACATCCTTTGTATTATTACGTTTGGCAATTTATTCTTATCACTGAATTCAAAAAAAAAAAAAAAAAAGTACATCCAACAGAATACAATCACCACAAAGTAAAATATCAATACATGACCTGAACGGGTAAAAATACTGCCTGAGTACACAAACACATGTATTGGATATAAATATAAGCGCACGTACTTACACTAGCAAACAATTTACTGGATTTAATTTAATGCGAGTAAAAAACCCGAAAATTTTTATGACCACAATTTATAAGCAACAGCAACATAACCATACAATATGCGTGCAGATGCCAAAACACTACCATAACAACAAGAACAACAACAACATCAGCGATAATAAGAAACAAAAAAAAAAGAAAAAAAGAAGGACGCACATAATAATGACCTCGAAGGCTTGCTTGGTGTCAGAAATATTTTCATGTTTGCAGGACATTATTATAAACGTAAAGCACATGGTAGCGAGAGACGTAGAGAGAATTCAGGGCGTCCTCATTAATAGCGCGCGAGATTATTAAACGTTTAAAGGGCCGCAAGTTAATTAAATGACATGGAAGTAAGCACGTGCGTGGGTTTGTGTTATGTAATTATACAAAATCTCTTAATAGAGTTTTTGTGAATTATTGTTTTTTCTTCAATTTGTTGTTGTTTGTGTTTGTTTGTTTGTTCGTTTATTTGTTTGCTTCTTCTTTTTTTTGCTCTCTGTTTTTATTCTTTTCGTACGAAATCAAGTTGGCAGAAAAATTTATTGAAATATTGCAAAAATGTTGTGTATTTTTACTGCTTCTTCATGCTAACATCGAATGCCTGTGACTGACAACATATGCAGTGCGACATGGCTGGCATAGTATTACAGAAATGAAAAATAAACTCGAAAGAAATTATAACTATCGACTAAATGACAACGACAACGACAACAGCATCGACAGCTATATATAGAGTAAAGAGACATTCGACAACGACACTAGCAGCGAAATCATTTAACAACAACAATGACAAAAGCAACAATAACAATAATAGCAATTACTACGACTACTACTCCTACATCTTTTAATCATATCATGTCGAGACTCTTTCACAATTCATATCAAAAATTAAAGTTGATAATAATGCAGTAGTCGTCTGAACAGTGAGAAAACATAAAATACACGCTCGCACACCCACATATCCCTATTTAATACTTACTTATACACATATATAAGGTGAAATGTTCTACTCCGCATACATGAACCACAAATGCTTTCATAGTGTATGTTACAACAATAACTATAATAAATTATACTATTGCAAATTTCTTGCCTTTAACCTATAACATCGTCATCATCGTCATCAGTATCGTCATCATCGCCCAATATATCTGATGTAACACCACAACAGAAGCATGCATAAACACTTGCCTACTCACATATTCTTTCACATTCACTCATAGAATTCCTCTAGTGCCCATACTGACGACTTACATTCAGTCAGCCATCGTAGTCGTCGTCGTTGTCGTTGTCGTTGTCGTCGTCACTTGTTCGTAAGGTTACATATGTTAAAAAAAAGGCCTTTCTTTCTATATGACTTTCAAAACAAAACAGATTCGATTTATCATTCCATTTAACACACCCATCTTGGGGATGATCTTATAAACGATGCAAGAATACTTTCAAAGACGTTCCCCCTTTTATTCGCTCGTTTCAAGATTATAGCATAAGTTTTTCTTAATTTCTCTCTTCATATCTCACCTGATCAAACTGTGGCGTTCTTATCAAAAAGCAATTCTTCAAAAGCAATTCTTCAATGATGTCTGTGAGCTGTCCATATTTCAATCCGAATTCAAATGTCAGATACACGCCGCGACTTGCATTGTAAATTACAATCATTACAATCGTCTTTTAGATGTTTGCAATACTTCTAGACCGATAAAACATAGCAAGATATAGGTGACTATTCAATATTTCGCTTGAGTAGCGAGAATATCCGAAATCAATTTGTGGCCTCGTTTGATCAAAAACTGAAACGAAAACTGATCATTACCGACGACATCATTTCAAATCGTCGATCATAAATCCTATCGACTTCCATCGAAAAATCGTTTTTCTCTCTTAAGTTTATTTTCGATTTAACAACAGTTTCCTTACATTCGGCCAAGTTGATGAGCCGAAGTATTCTGTGAAATATTATAATGGGTGAAAGCATATCCTTCTTTCCGGTTATAACATCTCAATTCTTAAAAACTCATGTGGGCAATTCACCTAAGCAAAGTTCACTCTCGTTTCGAAAAGATGAGTACTTTCAGTTGACTTTAACAGTAGTCGTACTACGCGGACTGTTCTCTTCATCATTAGCTATAAAAAAAAAAAATTTAAATATTGCAAATTGTATAGAGAAAAACGAAATTGTCTTTTTTCGTTGTTCTTTTTTTTTTTAATACGATCAGCTCCGTAGGAGATATCACTTATACGTCTAACACAGTGATGGTCACAAAGAAATGAGCAGAGAGAAAGGGGAGCGGCTGCAGCTTAGAAGTTATTGCACCCAATCGGAAGTCGTTACCGACTGGCTATCCTTCGTAGGTGCGATCGAGTGTACTCTACCACACTGGCAGTCCAAACCACGAAAACTGAGATGCTCCTAAACAGGATAAAGCTTTCTTTTTTAAAAATTATATAAAGATTTCAGAGTTTGTGTAATTAGCCTGTTAATTCAAGAGCCTGTTAATTCAAGCTCAAGACCAAGCATAAGTAATATTTTCAAGGAATCCTCTCAGCTACAGAAAGCCGACTCCTTAAATGTTATATCATTGCATAGAGAGACTAATTATTCGAAAATATGGAAATATTCAATCAAACAATGCTAGCCTTGTAAGCTGATTATATACAAAAGAATCATTTGGACCTGGTCCATGTTTATGCAAGACGCGTTTTAAGGTGAACATGGCTTTCTTGCTTAAAAGTTTTCACTTAGAAACTCTCCTTGCCACGCCAAGAAGCGGCTCTCCTACCGATTTCTATTATTTGGTCTTAACCCAATTTTCATGCATGTCCATACGTCCGCCATCTCTTGCTGCAATTTTCACGGTCGTAAAAGTTGATCTGAGAATATCCACCCACAACTAGATCAACGTCATAAAGAAGATTAACTTGCAAACAATAACGAAAATACGATACATTTACGTCACGCACATCATAGCCTACAGAAACTTTACAAATTATTGATTTGATTGGTATCCGAAATTCGACTAAAACCGAGCATAATTTTCTTACACATATTTCCGTTTTTTCCTTTTTACTTTGGTTGGCATTTACCCAAAAATATTCATCACTAAATTGTTGTTGTTATTGCTGTTGCTGCTGCTGCTGTTGTTGTTGTTATGCACATATTACATCTTCATCTCCGGGTACATCAATGATGATTTTTTATATATAGTTAATTCCTATAAAAAGAAAATGAAAATAAAATACAAAATATTTTTTTAAAAAGTGGGCGGCTCGTCATAGGACAGAAAAAAGGCAAAAAGTATTACACTTCCAACGTCAACAATAAGTAACATACAGACGATATCAAAGTCCCATATGCATGCATTTATATAGCATCACTTTGTAGTGGAGACATGAAAATGAAGTGATGCAACGGAAACGGAAGTTTGTATTTGCACTTTTGCATTTTTGCTAAATGCGCAATTTTCGTTATACGTCATGTACTTACACTATATGCACTACACAAAAATAAATAAGAGAAAATATCGCAAACACACACACATGCATCAACCTACCAATAACAAATTCATACATATATATATGTATGTGGACACCGAAAAGAAGCCATATCACATACACTTAGTCGCAAAACTCCAACAGCTAGATTATCAATGGTCTTATTACTCGGTTGTGGTGTACTATGTCGTAATGCTGCTCGTTATTGTTGTTGCTGTAAATTTTCTCTGTTATTAAAGATTATCATAATAATTTTTTTTCCCCCTATCGAGTATTAAAGTGTTTGCGAAGGGGTTTGTTGGGGTGAATGCGAAAGAGTCCAAAAATATCATCTAAATAATATCCGAAAGAGGACTTTAACATAATGGATGCGGTAAGTGTGAAGCGAAAGGAAAACTAATGCGTAAGGCATGGGCTGTTTGAAGAGTTTAATATGCGCATATAACGGCATCTGAAAAGCACTTTAGTTTCTTCATTTGTGTTTTTCTGTTTTTTTTTTTAATTTTTAAATAGTATGCAGTAGTTAGTTATTGTAAGGAGAGGTCCGGTACAATTTGAAAATAGCATTGAAAAAATGCATATTGACTATCGGAAGTTGAATATTTCGTCTTAAATATAGTTAATTGCAATCTCTGCTAAAGGTTAACGGCTAACAGCAATATTTTCATTGATCGTTAAGAGTGTAGTGTTAACGTGCGTTCGCTGTTAACTGTCTATTTTTATTTCTTAGTTTTTGTTTAGTTTTCTAATTAGTGAAAAAGCTTTACTATGATGCTCCAAAGTTCTTTTTTATATTTTCGATTTATGTTTGGTCTGATTAGGATTATGGTTTCAGAAATGCAGCAATTTCATTAGTATTCAATTTAAATAATTGAAATGCCTATGATGGTGCAATATTTTTTTGGGACAGCCCAGCCAGGAGTTACTGCTACTATTTACTTAACAAGTAGAACTAGTTTCATTTACATATTAAAAAGTAAAATTTTCCAAACTTTCTTAAAGAAAAAACTCCTAAGATAACTAGCACTAGTTTGGCCATAATATTTATGGCCAATGTGGATGAAAATTTCATTACCAAAATAAACAAATTGGCATTGAAAACCATATTTTCTTTCAATCTTTTTAACGATTTATTACAAAGTCGATCACGTAAAATTGTTAAAAAGTTAATGTTTAAATGCCTCACTTGAAACAATTCGTCTTTATTGATTCATTGATAGTTGTAGCAGTGAAGAGATAGCAACTTATCTCAATAAAAACAAAAATTTTCGTTTTAATTTATTTATTTTTTTGCTCTTTTGCAAGTTTTTTTTTTAAGTAGTCTCACGCAATCCAAGTAAATCATTTAATTGCTTTTTTTATAGTTATGTCTGCGCTGCGCTGCGCAGCTACATCGGTTTTTCTGTTATGTGCTGCCGCTATCTTTAGCTGACAACAAAAATCTTGCTATTGGTAATTGATTTTATCGCAAGCAAAGAAAAAATTATACTCAGCTTAAACCGAATCTTTCGATACCAAACTCTTGCTATTTTATCTTTCACTGTAAACATTCAGTGGTGCTCGGAGGCTCTAAAAGGGTTCACCTCATATTGCAAGGGTGAAGCTTCGCAAAATATTTCTTTATAGTGTTTTTTCCGCTGCCGTCAGCTTCCGATTTTTCATTCAATTCATTTTTCATCACTCGTCACTACTTTCCTACGAACTAAAGAGAGAATGTGACGTTATGCACAATTCCCGCATATCCTCTTTAATACTTTAACTTTGCCAATGTCAAAAGAATGCATATTTTGCATGAAAAATACAAGGTATCATCCGATACGATACAATGCCAATCACATCGTTTTTCAGAGCAAAGCTATGTTGGAGAGAAATATGAGAAAAAATATTTAATTTTTGGTTTACCGATCAGATAATGTGTGTCCGGGATCGATGGTTTCTAAGAATAACCAGACAATTTTAAAGTAGAAGGAACACACAATCCCTTTCACTCGGTGAAAAATATTTAATAATTTGAACTTAAGGGGTAACATCACTTTACGACTATTTTCACCTTTCACCGAAAGGGGAAGTTCGCTTCAAAAATGAAAAAAAGTGAGGCTTCAAAAAGTCAGTTTTCTGAGTTAGAGTTACAGAAAACGCACTGGATAATTTGGACCGTACAAAAAGAAATTCGAGAAAAGAAAACTTTGAAAGAGTCCTCCTTCGTCTATAAGTTTGCTCAAAGGCAATACATTTGCACGGGTAACAAAACTATATTTAAAAGACGTGGCGAAACTATTGCCTGCTCGTGGAGGTGCTGGGCAATAGTCATTGACCGACAAAGGACAGTTTAAAGCTTGAGTATCTATAATTTGGCGACAGGTTTTTCTCATAGACAGGTAATAAAGGCTTTATAGTCCACCTCACTCCCTATCTCTTTGTAGAGAAACTCTTTAGAGAGGGAATCTTGTTGCTATGGTAGTGAGTCCTGACTGCGGGATGCAGCCTTTTGGAGAGTATCTTGTTGGCTGTGATTTGCAAGCATTTCTAAAGCGAGTAATTAAAGGTGATGATAGGCCTCAACATTCTCTAGAATTGGTTTATTAGCCATACACTTTAAATCAATTTGGATTCCAGTTATAGTAGGTCGCCTCGCTTGTAGAGATTATCTCCCCCACTGGGAGGCGCTGGTTCACGCATAAATAACCAGTATGTCAACCGAAATCGGCAGGTTAAGTTGTCCTACAGGTACTCTCGTTAAACCACATCGCAGATGCATCGTGGAGGTAAATTAAAATACAAATTCTTCAAAATTGGTACGTGAAACACTAAGTATGCGCGGACTCAAATTCATATCTCAGTGCGATGGACCATACACTTTCGTAGTTATAGTGAGCATAAGGAAGTAAAGACGTAACCCTTACCGACTGAGCACCTCACCCCCTAAGCTGCCATGCCTTCATATATTTTTCTGTTTTCTCACTCTTTTCCAACCTCCAGCTTGTTACATGTCAGCCCCTGAATAATTGGTCATCTTAAAAAAAAAAGTGTATTTACTTTAATCATTTCTGTCGAGCTTTCCTTAGTTATGGCTTCATTTGAAGTGTTAACCAGAGCTCTGGCAGGAATTCTTTTATAAAAGTTAAACGCTTCGAGTCTATGACCGATAAAGCAGATAAAAAATTCAAACCTATTTCTGCTAAAATTAGTTGCATGAAAAAATCTTACGACGCTTCTTACACTATGAGTCACATTTTCAAAAAGTGTTTTTTGAAAATCTAATTAGAATACTGTATCGTCTACATATATTGGAGAATTATTAACTTGTGCGTCTTGGCTCTGAAGAAGTCGATACAAAATTTATCTTCATTATAACTAATCGTTTAATTTACCGAATAAGAATTTTGAGCTTAGTGTTAAATGGAAAATGCAAACTTAAAATCTTAACGGTTTTTAAGGGATCATTGTTTTGCAGTTCCGTTACATTGAACGATGTTAACATGATCTCGTTAATCGAATTGCTGATGGACACAAGTCTTTCATGGAATTTTATTTAAAATTTGTATTTTTTGAAGCAATTGGTTTCAATTTTTACTATTATTTCAATTTCTTTTCTTAAAGTAGGATAAGGACCAGCAGCTATGTATAAGACTATCGCCTCTACCTTTTCTCTTTCTTTTTTTTGGTTTAAAAATTTTCTTTTATACATGTTAAATTGCACGTTTTCATTGTCTTGAATTGTAGTAAAATTCATTTATATATTTACATATTTACATACATTATTTCATCTTGTCATGTGACTCTCAATATAAGAAATAATTTTAGTTATTTGTTTTGTTTGAATGATCCAAGGAAAGGACTTTATGTCGTCTTAGTCTTATGTCATCTTTAGCCTCATGTTTTAAAGTATTTTAACGATTGCCTTGCGACTACCATGAAGTCCTTCAAAAACCCAAAAAAAGTATTGACTTTGGTATGCTCAAAACACTACTCTTTTATATCAGACTCTGAGGACACGACATTATTATTGAGAAAAATGCATCATCGAACTGTCAAACGATCAAATCTTATATGATAGTAGATTTAGCTTTAAAAATAAATTTTGCCAACAGCAACCTAATGATTTTATCACTTTTTTTTGTTGATTCAAGACGGTCACTGTCAGGCTGCAAAAAGCTTTTGCATTCATTTCCTGCATCAGTGAATATAGGCGTTTACTTAGTCACTTTCGTTTTTTTTTTTTTTTTTTTTTTTTTGGGACTATTTAGTTTTCATCATACACCAAAAAACAGTAAGTAAATTTTATGGCAAGGTGAGAGAAATAACAAAGACTATTGTGTGCCAATGGGAACAATGTCACAGCAACGATATGGCGATTAAATAAATAAAAAAGAGACGATATATGCTAAAATAATCTCATTCAAGTAATTTAAGGGACCAAATAAACCAACTTCTAAAGGAAAGCTCCAGTTTCAATCCTCTTATTTCATTGGATTCATTTGGAAGAGATTTGCATGATTTCTCAGCTTGTGAAGATATTTTGCAGAAAGGCGTTTTAATACATTTTTAACAAAGGAAAAGTTCGCATAATGGCGGATAGTCGTGTAGCCTACGCAGAACGGAGCATTAATAATTAATCGAAAAATCGTAAATTAGTGTTTATGAGGTATTTCAATATAACAATTACTGACTGTTCCCTTACAATTCTATGCTATCAGTCGAGGTCACCCATGTAAAAGGTGGATTTATTTTTTTAAATCAAATTAAGATTCTTGACGAAGTAGCCAATAGTGTCTTCCGCCTTCTAAATTAAGCTGCCGGCGTTAGCTTAGCTCTCATCCCGAACTACACTAGCAACACTAGCAGTAGAGCTGTGCTGTGAAATTTAATTCAAAGGGATACATAGTCTGTATTCCGTTTTCTATATTTATCTTTAAGAATAGTTACACCATTGGCACTCGTTAAGTGAGAATCCCAAGGCATAAATTGTGTTATTTGCTTTGCCTGGGCTTAAGAACTCCTTTACCTTTAATCATATTTATGGCATACCTACTGTTAGACATTTCGTCCATAAAGCATCTACCTCGAGTGTAAGGGGAATATTATAACTGATAGAAAAACCATGCCCCATCAAACAGTTAGGGAAGAAACCAGCTAACAGAAACGAAATCCACGGGCCAAGGACGTAAGAAGAGAGAGTAGGAATGCTTTCTTATTTTCATATCTAGAAATTTTATCACATGATGCGTGAAGACCTTAGTAGATTTCTACTGAGTATGTTTTAAAAACACTTTTTTTTTTTGAAAAGTAAAAACTCTTTAAACTTGGTCTACAGTTAACCAAACGGTAGCAGGAGCACTTTAAAATTTGCAACTAACTCTGAATGACAAGTAAGTTATTGCTTTGAAACCTTCAATTAATTTATACGCTCTTGCAATGAATAAAAGTGCCTGTATGTATGTATGTATGTGTATATATTAGATTCAAATCGTTTCATAAACTGAATGTATCGTTTGAATAGAAGAGTTGTATAAAATGTATTACAACATATTTGCAGCCACTATTAAATTGTATCGCAATGCACATATTTTTGTTTATATTCGTGAGTATTTTACAGTTGGGTCGGACATTATTTTTCACATTTTGTGTTTATTTATATTTATTATTATTATTATTATTATTTGTTTGTTTATTTGCTTGTTTGCTTTCGGTTGAAAAATTGTTGTTGTCCGGTTTTTGTTTTTGGGTTTTTACTACATATTTATATGAATATAAATACACACACATATCCTTATACGCTTGATTGCGGATATAAGTTGGTTTTGTTTTTTTTTTTTCTTTTCTTTTTTTTGTTTCTTTCTGAATCATTTTTCGTTGTTCTTTCAGCTTTTTGTGTAAATTGTGTCGAATATATCGTAAAGTTATGGTGATAAAAAAGAAATCGTGTACAAACATGTTCCAATAAAAAGAACAAACACTTGCAGCATTGCATTGGTAGAAATGAATTAAATTTTTAGTTGCTTGAATGCACACACACAAACACATACAACGCATATAAACACACACGCGTATAGACACACACACACACACATGCACAGGGACAAACATATACGCAACAATAAAAACATGTACATTTTGTTAAATATCTGTAAGAGAAAAACTTTTTTGTACGAGTGAAAATCAAAAAAAAAAAAAAAAAAAAAAAGCTAACAAAGAGTTGCTTTGGAGGACACAAGAAACGAGCAAAACAGAACAACAGAACTGAGCAGAAAACCAAATAAACACAAATGATGATGGTAGTCGCTTATTGTTACAATAGCAATAACAAAAACGTGGCAAATAGAATATTTTTGTGTACATACATTGAACGTGTTTAGCAAGCAAAAACAACTTAAACCCCTAGTACATATGTTTCTAGTCTATGTTAACGTCAAGAAGCAAAGAACAACAAAAAGAGCAAAAAAAAAAAAAGAAGAGAAGAAAAGCAAATACTAACGAAAAAAGTTGACTCGTTTCAAAGCGAATTTCGGATGCCCATGCCCACTAGTTAAGTTCAAAATGACTGTTAACAAAGCGTAATAAGAAATTGCAAGTGTATGCATAATGCGGCGTATGTGTAACAAAAATGTTGAATAATTTCATTCTCAGAATAACAGATAATAGCCTTACACACACAAGCAAGTTGCATGTACATATACATACTGTACTGAACTTTTAATCAAAGCCATACATACAATAACAACCATTATTAACACTGTCTCCCGTACAATCTTAACTGCAATCCTATAGTTAGCTAATCAATAATACGAGGACGAAAAAAAGAAACGTCGAATGTGTCGTCTAATGATGGTTTTCAACAAAATCATCAACGATTCCTCATTAAAGGCAATTCCGTTACCTCGAAACATTAAGTACAAGCGTGACTGCCAATTATGTGTACATATATATATATATATATATTATACATATATATAATTGAAGATAAAAAGGATAAAAATATTAAGTAGGAATTGTATTTCTTTCATTTAAAAGTTCATGCGTCTACAAAATCTTACCCCTTAAAGTTACACTACATTACACATATCCTTTTCCTTGTCCGAAATAATGAGACACCTTTCCAACCTTAATTAAGCATTGTCGTGATTAGAAGAATAAGGTGAATTGTTCATTTAAACTTGCCGGGTACTACGAAACCACGATATTATCATTTTTTTTTCCTTTTGTGTGGTGGTAGTACTGCTTTTGACATCTAGGCAGAGCTTCATGTCCATATATTCAGTTGCTACAGAGTTCTACGCGTTTTTGCAAACATAGAAGGGTGAGTGAGAAGGCTTTTGTCGTTAAGGTTAAGTCGCCAAAAAATGTTCGCAACCGACAGAAGGATCTTAAGCAAGGCCGAGAACGACTTCGAAGGGAACGACTATGTCAATGGAATCATTGAGAGAAACTTGGTGCTCGATTGCCAATTTGAGTTCTTACCGATGCACTTAGATCAGCGCAAACCATTTTAAGAAATGTTTTGCGCCTCAAACATATCGAATCTCGATTAATTCCAAAACAAGTTTTTTGGACAAAAATTGAACTGCGTTGACATACGTAAAACAATGATTGATTTTTCCATCCTATTCGCCTGCTCTAGCACCGTGCCGACTTCTGCCTGTTCAACGAACGGACGCACTTTCTGCATTAAGCTGATGAAAGCCTATTCGAAGAAAGGATTTAAGGCCATGACCAAAAGAAACTTCTCCGACTGCGTCGATGATTGCAAAAATGCTGGCATAAGTGCATTTTATCGGACGGGGAGTACTTTGAGGCTGTCAAGGTGACTTGGGAAAATTGACAAAGATTTCTCATTCCATAAACAAACACATCTTATTTTGTAGTCACAGTACTAGAATGAATAAATCCTACAACACTTGTGCTACAAGCATATCTTAAACTACCACGGATGTATACAACACCTAAAAGGGATAGACCCAACTTTTATAACAACCATCGATTCATTCGGTCGGTCCGTATGTCCATTTTATTTTCTTGGGTTCAACCTATAAGTTGCAATTTTTGATTCATGAGGAAATGATTCGGATCGCATCACTTTTGCGAGTAGTTCACATATAACGCTTTATTTTGAAAAGTCACTATATGAATATAGTGCGTTGTAGGTATGCCATAAAAAAAGCAAAATATTAAACATGTACATAAGAGATAAATTTTTTTCAGAATATAATTGATGTGACAAAAAACTTGGAGATGTTTTTGGCGACTTTTTATTAAATTATTTTGAGCATATAATAGCCATTATTATCTACTGTGTTTCACAATTTTCCGGCAAAAGCCGTAGAACTTCTGGTTCTTTTGGGGTGAAAAGCTTGGAGCTAAGCGAGTTTTTCAGGCTTTCCTTAAAGCCATATTGAGACATTTCAGCAGACAGCGCAAGGAATGGGAGCAGGATGGAGCAAGATGCTGGCTGATGCATTGAAGCAGCACAAAACACACAAAATAAAGAGTGGCTTGACGTTGTCATTACAGACCAAGCACGGCTTGTTCTTTTGTTTTAACTGCTTGCAAAGGTTCCCTTCCAATCTTACCATAAATACGGAATAAGCTTCTAGCACATCAATCTTAATGCCGAACTTATTTATTAGATTTTCTTTAACGATAAGTTTGTCGAAAGACATGCACGTATTCGAACCACCATCGCCATAGGGCCAGTAATGAATTACTTCAAGGATGGTTAGACTTCGGTGCGTTCCAATAACGATTCGTTAACAGAAATCCATCCAAATATCCAACTACGTTTCGTATCCAACTTCGAGCAAATGTCTTGTGGTAGATATTCAATTCCCTCACGACCGTTTACGGTCCATCTACTTCGATTTTTTATAAAATTTCATTGACTTTTTCTGCAATGGGTTAACTAGATATGCATCCAAATTTCCGAAACAAAAACCACTTAGATGCCGTTGCATTGCCTGAAGCACCATTACCGTAAACAAAGCAACATTTGTAACTTTTCCATAGTAAAACTGCAAGATATACTTTTTTCAAAAGTTCCTTTTATTTCCCCATTAGCACAACTCTTGACACATTATTGGATACAACTTTCTCAAATACGACCATTCACATGCACCAGCACGACGTAACCTATTAATTGTCTGCTGACAAGAATCTTACAAGATTTTTCCATATTGCCAGCAATAAACGTTTCTTATAATGAAACTAAGCTTGCAAAACATTTGCAAAGTTTCAACGAAGTTTTAGTACATATCACTTGCAATAAGTGCTTCAAAAAAGAAGTTGCACACATGGCCTGATGCCCACATATAACCGCGGTGAAGTTGATTTCTCTGCTCGCAACTCTCTAAACAGCACCTCCGATAGCTAGCGTATGGCTTAGTACAAAACGTTGAGCGCGCCTTCTTCCAATGCCTTCAATTCGATACACGGATGACTTATGCTCAAAGGTTGTGGAATGCCACGTAGGAGGGTCTTGTGTGGTGTATATTAGAAACAAGGATAAGCTGTCAAAACTATTCATCAAGCATGTGTCACACAGCAAAAGCGTCGATCGTTGTTGACAACAAACTGTTTCATTCTATCTTCTTGCTGGATGTACGTTGTTGTGGCCGACATTAGTTTGATCGAATTTAAGTTTCGTACATCAGCCTTGTAATCCCTTCCGCTTTTCACAAAAAAGGCACCCCGATAAATAAGCATCTCAAGGTAATCGCTTGGAGTATGGAATGTTTTAGTCAAATTCCCAGCAAGCTTTTAAAAGAATATACTAACTAAAGAAATAAATTATCAATTAGACAGAATATGCGTTATTGGGCTTTAAAGGATTTCCTGCTTTCCGTTAGCTTGCAACTCTTTTCGCTCCTACTTTGTACTTAGGCTTGATTATGAATCAAGAAAATTAAAAGAGAAAAAAACAGAGGAAAACAATTGTACCTAATCTCCATGAAATTTAATTTTCATAAATTTTCCTCATTTTTTTTTCAAGTTCCTTTCTTGCATTTTATTATAAAAACATACTAAAATGCTTTGTCGGACAACATTGTTGGAATTGTTTTAAAGATGTTATCTGTGCTTCTCATAGTATATTAGGGCATATGTGTGTGAGTGTGTGTGAGTGAGTATGTATGCAGCATGGATGTAAATACAAGAGCAAATATTTTCTATGTATGAGCGCAAATGCATGTGTGTGTATGTGTGCATGGAATTGTAATAAAGTCATTTGTATGCAATTGTTTGTAATTAAGAAAATTGCAACAAAACCATTTTATTTTCCATTAAATAAACACATACACAGAAGAAAAGCAAAAGCAAAAAAGAAAAATGACTAGAAAAAGAAAATCATATTGTACCCGAAATGAATTAGAAAAAATCACCACATAAGCCCAAAATGTTCGCTATTATTTGATTGTTTGTTATTTGTTTTGCTTGTTTTTATTTTTGGGCTTTTGTTTCTTATTTTTATTTTTAAAAATAAAAGCAAAACAAAATCACAAAAAAAACAAAAAAAAAAAAACAACTGACATGTCCCTTACTGTTCGTTCATTCGTTAGTTCGTTGTTAGTTTGCCATATCAAATACGTAAACATATGTTTGCAATGAGTTGAGTGTTGAGAGCTGAGTCCAGTTTATGTTACATTATGTTTTAATATATGGTTTTGTTGTGTTGTAGTTTTTTGTTGCCCTTGTTTTCTTTACTTTTTTTTTTTTTAATTTTGCTCCTTTTTTTTTTTTTGTTTATTTCCGCTAAATTGCCTCAATTGCTGCAAATTACAAAAGAAAATACACACATACACAGTTACACGAACGCAAAAAGTGCATACGTCCCAAATGATTGTTTGTATATATTTATGTGTATGAGTTTGTGTGCCTCCTGCATAGCAAATAAACAACATAAAACTTGTGCTGAAATACAAACACATTTAAAAGAGCAATCAAAGAAAGACATTAAGGCGCTTTAAGGCGAATTTCAACTATCCTCTACTTAGTTGTGATTGTGTTTGAACTATTTACTTATATTTACTTATATTAAATATTTAATTCACACACAATCCTACGTTTAGTGTATTCTCTGTCGGAAGGTATTTCAGAGATTAAATAAAAAACATTGATTTTATAAGAAAGATATGCTGTTTTTTTTAATTCTTATTGAGAAATTCCCCATTTGTTAACCTTGAGATGCAAAGATTTCAAATTTCTAACCTAATTAACCTAACTAGGACTAGGCTCTGTTGAACGAGTATCTAAAGGTATCAAAATGTTGAACAAGCGTTGAAAACGGTGATAGCTTTCTTGAAGCCCATTGTCTTAATGAAAGAAGTGTAACTTTTTGTAAAAAGAAAAAGTTCTTGTATTCCGGGAATTATTCATCGATGAATTGAAAAAGTTAAGTCCAGAGTACTGCCAGGGATTTTGTTCCAATAACTTAATGCACCAAACACCGTCATTGCTCCGAGCCTAGAAAAATGGCGAGGTTTACAAAGCTGAGCGAATACAATCGATCTTTTTAGATCTTGCTACGGATTGCTCACCACTTTACAATAACAATTACACTAACCACCCAAAAAAAAGAAAAAAAAAGCACTTTAATCTCATGGTAATATTTATAAAAAGCATTGGACTCATTTTTAAAAGATATACCTTTCCATAATGACAAAATCTTAAAAGCAATAAAGACAGGAATCTGAGTGACATTTTACAAGCATGTCTATTAAAACTTTTAACGAAAAATTGCATGAGCAATTGATTTTCTTGTCAGTAGGGTAACAATGTTTTTACCACCAAGCGCTACTGAAGCTTTCCTATCATCCTTCGTAATTATATTAAAATGTAAACATAGGAAGGAACGTATACAGATTAAGTAACAAAAAAAAAATGGAAAATTTAAAGCGGTCCTTGAGTATCGCGTTCATCCATTAGCTTAGTTAAACAATTTTGCCTTAAAATAGAAACTTTGTAAAAATAAATAAAAATATTTTTAAATATTAAACCGCTTTTATTTATTTTTTCTAACACACCGACTACTAAGCTTGATTTTAAGAGACTCACTTTTCTACCCTCCTCGTGTTTCTAGCTATAGATAAGTCGCCCTCCTCTGCAAAAGATAACATATCACAAATTTACCTAACACACCAAAAATTTGTTCAGAGATAGCATAAAAGGACGTTCACGGCTTTTAGGCACAAACGTCAAGTTTATCGTCTCTACAGGCATATCTTCACTAAAAATCTTCTTAATCGGCTGCCTGGCGACATTTTTGCAATTGCTACTTTTTTAGGCATATTTTCATCACTTTTCCCACTAGTCAACCTTTGCAAATCTATACAGATTTTATTTTAAACAAGTTTCATTTGTATAACGAAAAGAGTTATAATCGCAATTTCAAACAACAAGAAATTTGAAATATTTTATGCGAGACATGTTGTAGGTAATAATTGGTACTAAGCTAATCTTTGCCTTCTTTAGAGTATATTACCTTAAGCAGCAGGAGATCTTGACGATCGATCATTTAACACTTCAATTACTATATCTGAATATGTTGCTCCTAAAGCGATTAGTTTCAAAAAATGAAAAGTGGGGGACTCTGTACTTTTTTTCAGATCGTGTATTTAGTAGCGGTAGAAAGCGATTTTCATACGCAGTTAATTTTTTTTATCACAATTTGCAATAGAGTTTGAATTAGCTTTTGAAACAATTTATTTATTATTCAATAGTGCTGTTTATTTATTAATTTACTCCTATTAGTATTTATTGCAAGAAAACCATTTGTTTTGAATGTGTGCTCCTGCAAAATCAATCAGTGCTTTAGCATTAAAGTTTGAAAAATTCAGAAAGTGAAGTTAATCTGCTTGATAACTGAAGCATTCATATGATATTCATTTTGACTAACACCTGTTGCCTACATCTGGGCTCTTCATTAAATAACATGATAAAACACTTATTGCGTATTATTTTTAAATGTAGCGAACATTACAGTAAAATGAATATATGTCCCTTTTTTTCCACTCCGTTCACTACGTTTCCAAAAAGAGTAAATAAGAAAAGTTTTGTAAAATTAAAGTTGGCTACTTTCTTTGTCCCATTTGCATAAATTGATCATATCTTTTCTATTTATTATTGAGATGCTATCGGTGAACGGGTCTATTTAATACATGAAACTTTTTGTTGTTTTTTATGTCTTGCAAATAATCCCAATAAGAACGATTTTGTTATGTTATTTAAGACAAAGCTTTCAATGCTTTTCTGCTCTTTTCCTTCTTTAGATTTTTCCAATTAATTTTTATTTAATTAACTTCGCTGTCCTTTGCTAACATAAATTCGTTGCTTACTATCACTTCTCTATATTCCGTACATATACATAAGTATTTGTTTAAGTTTATTTCTGGTCTAGCAAATACTCTATTTTTTCCCTTATTTTTTATTTATTTATTTTTTTATATATTTTTTTTTTTTTATTATCATCCTTCTGTCATCCAAACACCCTTTAATGCTTTAACCGCAAAAACAAAGTGAAATAAAATTGTTGTTGTTTATTTTTGCTCTATCTCTTATGTCTACTTTTTCTTTTTTTTGTTTTTGCTAACTTAATTTTCCTGTAAAAATTCCAATAAATAAAAGCCAAAATAAACAACCAAAAGTAAAACAACAAAACACCAAAAATAAATAGCAAATCTAAGGGAAAAGAACACAACAAAAACCAAAAACTGGTCAAAATTGCAATTCGTTAACATTCGAGAACGGAGGCAACATCCTTCTCATATAGAATGCGTTGTTATAGTATTGTGCTGCCTGCAATATTGTCGCTGCTGCATCATTGACAACAACGACATTACATCTTAACTCCATTTAAGGATTTTTGTTTTGTTTAGGAATTGATGCATAATGCATCCTTATAAGTAAATCTATATAAGTCTTTTTACCCATGCAGCGCTTATTCGACTTATACTTGCAAACTCGTAGATTGGTTTATTTGCTTGTTCTTCCAACTAACTGAAGATTTTTAAAATAAATAATTGCATAAGACCAACACGTGATTTGAATTTGTCAAATTTTTCCTTGATTTTATGCTTTTTTTTTACTCATTAGCTAGAGCCCGCAGGTATACTCCATTCGACACAGCGTATGTAACTTCTAGAGATATATGCTACATTGCTTTAAAGGCACATAAATGTCATTCGTAGTCGCGATATAGATTGTACGTCATTCATCTGTTTCTTTGTCTGCCTGTTGACAGTGACAACCAAACTTTTTATAGAATGTTAAAACCTAGTACAGCTCTTCAACTCAATTTTGCAAATTGCGAAAAAGCGAATGCGTCCACATTAATAAAATGTATCATCATTACTCATCATTACATACAGCGCATAAACATGATCCTCTTAATGGAATGTTTTCAGTGACTACCTCGCTTGTTGTGTATAAAAAAAGTTAGAACTTTTTTCAGCGAAAAGAGTAATCAGTCGTTCTTTAGCGTTAAGTGAAGACGCATCTCTTCAGCACATCCCATCATCCTGTTTGTAATTGCAAAATGGAGCTCTTTCTGGCAACGAGACAGACATTTTCAAAACAGAAATGAACTTGTCATCAATAATACTTATTCCTAGTTAACCATCTGCACTGAGCTTATGTTTGGGAATCGGTTGCTATTCTTTCTCTTATGAAGCCGATATAAGTCCCTCTAAGCGAGTTATGGAAATTATAAACTTTTCCCTAATGAAAGTAGATTGAGTCACTGTTTTCACTTTAAACAGTACCGGCAGGATATTGTGAATAGTTTTAAAGGAAATTATATTTAAAGACACAAAAAAAAAAACTGCGCAAACCTTTGAAGAACTCAAAACAAGATTTCTTACATAATTAATACAAACATTTCTTAGTATAATTAATGCAAAAATCCTGCCCACGTAACCTATATCACCACTTTTCGGTTCGCCAGATTAGCGCTTCATCCGTTAAACCTTCGTACTATTAAAGTTTTCTTCTCGGGCTGGCTCTCTATTTTGAGAATTCATCACATCAAATGGATTTAAAAAGGAACCGCCCATGTCTTAGGTAATTGTACACAGGTTGATTGGTTTCACAACCCAGGCAATACATTTTTTCGTGTTTCTGTTAATGTCTATATTATGCAAATGTAGATTAACAGATCACGCCTATTTCCAATCTTTCATTATTTAACTCATCGACGACACACAGCAATGGCTCAAAAGAATATAAAACATTGGTTGGATAAGTGCCGGTACTAAGTAAAAGAAATTTTTCTTTTACAAAATACGACTTCATTGTTCGACATGGTTTCCTTGAAGGCTGACGAAATCAGTCTAAAACATCAAAGCAGAAAGACTCACAAGGATTTGTCCAGATCTTCAAAATACTCTAGTTTCCACACTGATCCGCTTTGATTTGATGGAAATCTTCTTACCTGTTTTGCAAACGAATATAATAATTGTTATGTGCCAGATAGGGACAATAAGAGAGGTGGGAGAGTTATATGCAATTTTAGCTTTTCATGCATTAACTTATTTGATTCGGGCGTATTCGAAGACCGCCTTTTTCAAACTCATCACTAAGCCATTGTAATCCGAAATGAAATTGTTAGAATGACATAAAGCATTTTCTGGAACAGAACACATTTTTTATGCAGGTCAGCATTTATGTGTCTGTTGCTGAAATACTTTTAATCTTTGCACATCTTTCTTTAGTCTCATCTCTGATCTTTGTAACATTCAAACCACTACCGAACATCTTAAAAAAAAAATATTGCTAAAATAATGACACAAAGTATCTCTGGGCGTGCCATATACCTTTTTCATACTTCGCGACAATATTTTCCTCTTTCTTAAATTCGACAACCACGAATATAATGTTCTTCCTCTCTTGTTCTATATATAATTCAACATCTCTTAGATCATAAATTTCGATGAAAACTTCCTTAAAACATTGGCCAAAACTTCCCTTAAGGGAAGTTGTTAACAACCCATGCGTTTGGTGGACATTCAAGTGGGCTAATAACAGCCACAGATATTTGCCGAATTTAGTCCGTCGATATATGAATAGATGCAATATACAATTAACTGCTTATGCTGCCTATCAACAACAAAAAGCTTCAAGGACATCAAGTTCATGTAATCATTCTACTCGTTTAATTTACAGTCACACACTGGCCCAGTGTTATCAAATCAAGTCATTTCTCTAGCTAGGCTCAATATTGTTGGAACAACTTGATCGATGATGTTTAAATATCGTTTGGCGCCTATAATGCCTTCTAAGTCAAATGATGTGATTTCCAGAAATTATTCAAGCTTTAAAACACTATTAATAAGAGTCATAGTGCATGTGATGTGTGTCTTTAAAGTTTTCAAAGAAACAAAATTGACAAGAAACTAAGCGATTTTCATATGCTTGCCGTTTATTGCGGTTCGTAGCTACTACTGACTTGGCTTGAGATAACTGCAGTTTCCTTGTGCATTCCTTAAATAAATAAAGGAGAGAACGAAATGTAAACATTTCGATGTACATTTAATCGTGTTTCGCGTTTTAATTGCAACAAAGGTCCGCAACATGCGGCAGCAGAGGTCACCATCCGCATAAGAGTCTACGAAAAACTTTTAATTATCACTGGTCTTAAGTCTTTGATAAACAACTACGACAAACACGAAAAGCGGACAATTCACAACAATTATCTCAATGCGAAAAGCTAAAGAAAACATAGCAAAACGGGACGAACATGTATTGTACATATGTCTTTGCAATTCTTTTAAAAATTTCACAGTACGATGAAAACTATTAGAAAATTTCCTGAAAAGACATAAAAAAAGAAAGAAAACAAAAACAAAAAACCCATTTAACAAAAATATTTAAAGTCTCATTGCAACAAGGCGAGCAACTAAAAATTATACAATTTTTACATTTTTCTTTATACATATATTTTTTTTCTAGAAAAGAATATTTCATGTGTTGAAATATTTGTCCCTTTGTAACCTAATTCAAATTCAGAGGAACATACATAACATACAGCGGTGACAACATTAACAATACTAGTCGTCGTCGTAGTAGTAGTAGTAGTAGTAGTAGTAGTAATAGTAGTAGTAGCAGCAGCAGTAGTCATCATAAGAAAGAGAAAGACACATAGCCAACAACCAGTTGTCTTAGTATTCGTTGAATCCTTAGCATTCAGTTTAACTCTACACTCTTAGGTTAGCTGTAAGTTTAACGTGTAACCGCTTGTCCACTTTTGTTTTAACAGGATTTTGTAATAAAAATAATTGCTACTAACTCTCCATCTGTTTGAATGTCCGTTTGCCTATCCGTTTATAGCTAAACGCGCAGTCACACTGCGTTTTTTATTTTTTTTTTTATTTTTTAAGTTTTATTTATTTATGTATTTTTGGTTTTTTTTTTGTTTTTTCTTCTTTTTTTTTTTTAAATTACTCTCACTGTACTTTTGCCAGTTTCCTAATGAAGTTTACCGTCGCCATTGTTTAACAAACGTGCTTTGGCCAGCGTTAACTGGCTTTTGTCCGCACCATTGTAAACGTCATCACCATTATCATCATCGTCGTTCTCATCGCTTGTTGTTTAATCGTAGTTTGGTGCTCTAGTTGTTCTTTTTACTTAAACGCGGCCAAGCACGCATACACATATAAATCTAAATAAACATACGCATATGTCTGTCTATCTGTCTGTCTGTCTGTCTGTCTGTCTACTTCTATTCAGTTAATATTTGTGTTCTTATGTTTTGGTCAAGCAATTTTAGTTTATTTTGGTGCACAAATATATATACACACACACACACAAATACATGAAAACACATTGCAAATTTATATTTTTATATGGTCTCATATGGATATGGATGTATGTATATAATATGCATGTGTGTAAATTTTTATATCCCATATTCTTTTTGTTTTTACGTTGAGCTATGTATGCTGACACAAATACTCTTAACTTTTGTTTATTTATTTCTCAACTCAACAACGAGTGTACTCTTTGACGGTGTTGTTGAGATTTCTTTGCGCTTTTTTTTCCCCCATATTATATTAGAATAGCCGTGTGCATATGTATGTGTGTGTGTGTGTGCGTGTTAACATGTACACAATGGGTACAATGTTTTTAATTATTTTTTTATGTTTTTACTTAAAAACAATACACGACTGTCAAGTAGCTCTGAACCTTAAGCCCATTTCCCTTTAGAAAATTTAAAATTAAAAATTTCTATTTTGTATGAAAAGAGCTTCACTTCACAGGCAGCTAAGGCCGCTTTTCCGTTTTATCTTACGATAGGTAAGAAGGAGTGGAGTCTATGCGTTTTTCAATTAAAATTCACACAAACTAGCTTTGCATTCACTATAATAAATTTTGTTTATGAGCTATAGATCGGAGCTTTTGATCCTTAATTGTCTGGTAGGTCTCTCTGTCTCTCTCGTACTATACAAAGTCAACGTCAATTCTGCCACAATTTATAAATAATTCTTGTTTCACCTTGAGGAATACTGAAGCTACTAAACCTCGGCTAACACCAAAAATGCCTATGAACTAGAAACGTATTAATCAAACTAACTGATAAGACAGTACAGCAGGTATCGAATGCCAAATTCGAAATTTCCCCGTCTGGCTTTTCCATATATTAGATGTAATAAAAACAACATGTTCGACAAAGAATATCGTGGCAAAAATTCGGACAGTAGCGTTTGCATCTATTTTTGTCTTACATACAATATCCTATGTGGAAACAGAAATATGTACAATATCAATATTTTAAGAACAACACAAGAAGGGAAGAAATATTCGAAATTTATTTATATGTCATCCTTACACACTTTAATCATATGTAAAGGATGTTTGAATGTTTTATGCGTGTTTTGACCTAAAGTGTATAATCGTAAAAGAACAATACCGGGACTTTTGTGTGTGTGCGTCGATATGCTATCATTAGGTTTTCTATCACAGTATTGTTTACCTGGCTAAAGAATATACCGTCCATTTCGAGATTTAAATACGCCTACTTGACTGCCAAGAGAGGTGAAAAGCAGGAATATCTCCTTATGGCGTTCATTTGGCAGACAGAACATTGGATACGCGACATCCAAAGGACAACGCCCTCGATGTGCTAAGGTGATTTTTGAGTACACTCTAGTACTTTTCTATAATGCAAAACAATTTTACGAGATTTTTATAGCGACGAATTTGATTGGTTAGTATGCCATCTCAAGCGGCTCCTCCACCCGCTATCCCTCACTCTATCCAAAATACCGTTCAGCGTGGAGTTTCACCAGGAAACTTCAGTAGAAATTCGTCTCCCATAATGGTGCCCAAAAATGGTTTTTATCGTAGCAAGTTGTACAAAATATATCGGAAAAAAAGTTGCTGCCAATATTTCCAATAATTTTCGTAGTTTATCAGTAAATACATCCTTTAAATCCAACAGAAACTACTCACCTCCCTAAGAAGGGTTGTAAAGCACATCATAGATTAAGCCATACATGCATCCTTCGCAGCGAAAATTATTGTCACATTATTTATTTCATTTATTCTGAACAGACTACAACGATTTAGAAAATGCGTCAATAATAAGTTACAGATTTTAATGACATGTAAAAAAACAGTGAAAATTGTATGGATTGCTATTATTATTACCATTTTTTTTTTGGCTGACCTGCCGTTCAAGGCTACTATTACAAGTGCTCAGCAGGAGAGAAGTAGGCCCTTAGGTAAAGCCTTATGACCCAACACTTTTTCGTCTGAAGAATTTGCGCGATGGTTGAATTTTTGCAACACTTATAACATGGAATGTATCTAAATATGTAGGGGCTGGGTTAGATCGATTGGTTGTTCATTTTTATATGTTTCTTTATATAGAAGAGTCAAGAACTCTTCAGTCTGACATAACCGTAGTTGATAAAGACGTGAGCAATGAATAGCATGCAGGCACTTGATGTATATGTTCAAATGATATTAATTAAGTTTATTTTTACTCTTTGGCGTTGTAAGCTCTCACTTGTCATACCAGCACTGATTGTATGTTATTATAAATTTCTCTCAAGTCTTGTCTCTCTGATCTTGATTCGAAATAGGAGCATCTCGTTTTCCTTACCCAGCAGATCATCGAAGTCGAAAGGCGAATTAAACCACCGCGTGCTACACGCTTGCCCTGCTGGGTTTCTTCCCTACTCGCTCACTTTCTTCTGCTCCAAGGGAGAGCTAAGGCGTAATTACGTATTTACAAATTTGCCTCCTAACAAAAAAAAAAAGACTGCACCATAACACGCTACCGAATCGTGAAGAAAAATAAAGAGAACAAATTCAACAAATAAATTAAAGGTTCAGTTATTTAGTAATAAATTTCTGGGAACGAAGTCTTGGAATTTTCCCTGGGTTACATCCCAATTACAGAAGAGAAAAATCTCGTAGTATCACAAAGTTTTTTATACGCCTACCTTTACTTGTTTTCTACACGAAAATTGAATTTTTTTTATGTTGTTATTATTATTATTATTATTATAAATTTAGCCAGAGAATAAATTCTAAGACTAAAGTCTTAAAGCACTAGCATTCAAAGCTTTCGGCTTTTTTTTTTCTTATACTCTTTTCTTTTAGATTTAATATAATTTTTAAAAATTTTCTCACGGATGCAACACTAATTTGTGATTTTTTGAAGTCATAAAAGTTGAAAAATCCGTTAACATTGACATTTTCTTATGAGAAACACATGGTTAATGGGGCCTCAATGATGTTGCTCAGAATAAGAAAACAAGTCTTATTAGATCGATTCATAAAAAGCTTCGTTTATTATCAGACAATTATTTTGTTTCCCTTGAATAATATGTAAAAGTTGATTGTGAGGTATTCAACCTTTTTGCTGTCTCTCTTGTTGATTGGGGTGGATTTTGCTCTAATATTGTCTTTAAGAGGTTATCGTCAAAGTTGGAAAGACGTCGCATCTCCAGAAGGGAATTGTCCAAAATAATTTCTAACTGACCGATCAGTTATCAGTCTGCCACAGCATATCTTTTCAGCTCCTGCCTTCCCACTACTGCCCTGCTTAAGTTTCCAATGCATTACATGTCGAATATGCACTTTTTGACTATCCATACAGAGGTTAAGAAAAACAGTTGAATGTAACGTGCACCACATGAAATAGTTGACATTGGACTAACTAGAATCCTCATCAATTCGTGTTACGTATATTATATAATATAACATTATTTGTTACACTTAGGTTGCACATTATTGCAGCAGATTGAATCTTAAAATATTTTTGTTTCTTTTAATTTTCCATCTAAGTAAAAGAAAATTTGAAATAATTTTTAAATTTCACACAAGAGCATACACACACACACATTTAGTGTTTCTCACATACTTCCTTTCGTTTATTTAAAAACCATTATCTTTGTTATGTGTTATTATGTGTATTAAATGTGAATTTTCCTATGAACGAACTGATAATGATTTTGCGGATTCTTTAATAGTTTGTTAATTTTTCTTATTGAGAAAATTTTCTATAAAATATTAAAAAAGTCAAGAATTTCTTACTGCATATTGCTGCAATTAAAAACCTCAATTGCTCTACGTCAGCCAAGACCGCTATACACAAGCGTACCGATGAGATAGATTCACCAACACACTCAAGTGAACCCGTTTTTAAAACGGTTTGACATTTTTATGACTCACTGTTATACTTTTAATTTTCTTTTTTACTTTTTTACTTTTTCACACATAGACACAGACAAGCCAAAAACTCCGCTAAAGTGCATGTATTCTATAAACCATTTTTAAGCGCAATTTATGAACTTGCGGAATTTTTGTTGGGAAAGAACGCAAACCTTTGCTGAAAAGTTGCGTGCCACCACTCGTTAATAACGCGCGACAACGCAGCAAAAGACAAACGAAAATCAACAACAGCAACAAGAACAACGGCAAAGCATAAATCCCCTGCCAAAGTGAATTATTTTTCTCTTCTGCTGTTCCTTTTTTTCCTTTCTTTGACGTCTTATACATTACAGTAGAATCAAAACAAAATAAAACAAAAAAAAAAAAAAAAAAAAAAAAAAAAAAAAAAAAAAAAAAATGAAAGCCAAAAACGCAACATAACACCCGTTTATTCAAAAGCAGTAGCATTAAGTTATTACGTGTTGTTGCTTTTGTTGGTAATGTTTGTGTTAAATTGTGTCGCTCTTCCTTAATATTAAATTATTTTAGTTTCATTGCATTATCCGCTTAGCTCAAACGCGGGCCCTCTTATGTAAGAGAAGAGACAAAAAACAAAAAAAAGAAGGCTAAACGCTGCCATTAAATTGTAGAAGACGTTATCTTTTCTTATTTTTAACAATAATAAGCTTTGAAAACCAAAATCGACTTAAATGAAAAAAAAGTCGTCAAGTGCAAAGTGAATTAGAAATTATATCATAAGGATAAACGTTTTTCTTTAAGAAATTTTCCAAATTTTATAATATTTCCAACAACGCCTCAAATTTCTATTAGCAATTTTTTTGTCGCTACGTTCCATAAGCTACTGCATTAACAGACGGGCATATTTGTCGTATTTCGGTGATAGTTTGATAGAAAAGGAAGGGAAATGGAAAAGTTTCGAAATTTAAGAAACAGTTTTCTTTAAAAATTTTCAAATCTTTAAAAAGTTGTATGTCGATATACGCTTTAATGCATCTATCGTAGATGAGTTGTTTACCACCTATTAATGAGTGATGAAAAACTAAGACTTCGTGTGAGAGAAAGTGGAACATAATCTCAACCTTGTTGTACCCGCTACATATGTGTACATGTTTTTCAGTTACTTTATGACATATATTATTAAACGGAATTAACTGCAACTGTCTGACCGTTCGGCCATCGTCTCTTGCTGGAACTAGAACAAATTGCAAAATTCAGACTGTATTGAATACTAGCCTTGTTAGAGGTCATAAATGATAATTGAAAAAATCACGATCAGATTTATTCAAACCACAACCTTTTAAATAAATATGAAAAGCCACCAAACCCAAGTGAGCCTGGATCTGAATCACTCGTGAGGCAACCTCAAAATGCGGTAAAACTTGATTGTAGTTTGGATTTTGTAGTTCGTAGTTTTTAATGTAGCGAAACAAACAAGAACTTTGTAAATACGAATACGTCAACATGTCAATCAATCCGAATCATTATCACCTATAACTCCTTCACTTATTTAAAATCGTTTTAAGTGTTTCTTTGAATCGATCATTTCGGAGTCTAAGTTGTTTTTTTTGCAAACTTAATCTGCAACGAGCAACTTAGACGACAAGCGCCAGGTCTCATCTTTGGAATACAAGTTTTGACCATGACCATGATGTTTGTTATCTCAGGCTGATCAAGAATGGGTGTTGTGGATGTTGAATTTTGATTTGCTAGGACCTAGGACTAGGACTACTATAGACTAGGCGATACAGCTTTGCGTACATACAAAATGATGGGCAACTGGTTCAACAAAGCAAAGACGAACAACCAGGTATTTTCATTATCATTCAATCAATCATTTATCAATCGTTCTCATATCATATCAGTTAATAAAAAAGAAAATTGATTATTGCTTTGGTAAGGTATATAAAGTCCCATATATAGGTACTTTGAGGTGTCTCCGCTATACACATTGCAGTGTTCACACTTTGATTTTTAATTCATGCGACAAGTGTAACAGAAAACCTTGCGAATATTATTCATTTGCCTAACATGAAGGGCATATGACATTCGCCTTAATGCTTTATAGTATGCGTTGCTTACTGCCTTTTTCTTAGTTTCTCTATGAAATTTATGATAACATCAACTCTTTTACAACGAAAAGCCATGTTACAACACTTTATAGAATATTTGCATTTTCTCCTTCTTAGTGTTCCTCCTCTCTTGCCGTTAATATTTTGTTTTCGTTTTCGTTTTCGTTTTAGTTTTTTCTTTCTTCCTTTATTTGGTCTTAGTCGTTACATTCTCCAACAACATTAATTGTGCCGCAATATGAATGACTCTGAATTAATAGCTTAAGTATTAGGTTACTTGGTAGAGTTGGTGCGCTTGTAGCAGGTGCTGTACAGTGGTGGCTTTGTTGTTGGTTAGTTGACTAAATAAGACAAAAGACAAATGATAGCTATTAAAATAAAATTGAATTTTGGTGACAAAAGACTCTTTACCGCACACTAAATGAGTTGGTTTTGTACCCAACGGCATAATCATCGTTATCATCATTATAATCAGTAAGACATGCAATCTGACAAAGCCGGTATATTTTAAAGATGGTCATTACTTAAAAGGTCAATTATGAGATTAAAAATTTGTTAAAATGCAAAATATTAATGCTCCGTGCAGGCGAACGCAATATCGATTTTCTCCCTAAGGATATCACTTTATTATACGCCAAAAGTTTCATTAAAATTTAAAGGAAAATATCGTTTATTACATAACAAGTAAAATATCTCATGTAGGCCAAGCTCACTTACCATTTTCATTGCTAACACTACAAAAATGCTATAGGACGTACAGGAGATTGAATTGATCTCAGCTTCTTTAATGTAAACGACGACAGCTGCTGTGCTTTCCTGGATTCGATTATACAAAGTTGTTTTCTTTACAGCTTTGCAATTTATCAACATTTTATTTGAAGATGAATTTATTGTCATTTATTAATTAATCGTTTAGCATTCGGCGTCAGTGCGACGACGTGGGTTGTCATCTATCTACGGTCTTTATATATGAACGGCAAATTTTAAAAAATGCTGAAGCATTTAAAGTTCATCCGTGCTTATGAAACAGAGAAATCAACATTACGGGTGAAGGTGTGATCTGAATCGGAAGATTATACGCCCCTTTTCGTAAGCACATCTTCAAATTGTTCCTTACATGTTTCCTTGACTATCATGCCACGAAGGCCAGCAGGAAGATCAGAAATTTGAATGAGCTGAACAAAACCTGCTCCTGCCTTTTCGCAATCAGCAGCCTTTAATGCCTAACAAATCAAGATCTTAACCGTTTCTTTTTAGCATTTGATTAGTAAAGAAACCACCTCGGAATATCATTACTACTATGTTATGCTTATCTGCAGAGCACATGCCAATATAAGAACACAAAGGTTAGAAAGGACTTTTAATTTATATCGAATAAAATTTTATTATAGCAGAGTCCATTAAAAATGCCTAAAAGAAGAGCAGAGGCCGATTTGGAAAACGCCGAACGAACGAATCGGACGATGAAGATAAGAAGACTTCGTGACCTTTCGTGCAAACATAAGCGGGAATGCTGTTTTTCGCAAACTTCGTCTCTCATCGAAGTCCATCACGATATATGTTTCTTTATATTATACAATATGGGTTCCGCTGAATAAAGCAATAAAAGTAAAATTAAAGTTTAAAAATGCAACACTGTAAATAAAGATTAAAGAAAATGAAAAGAATTTATAAGTAAATAAATAAAGGAAGAAAAATACCAGAAAAAAGAGAAAAAAAGTATTTACCTTTAGTCCAGAAGCACACTAACAGCCCGTTGACATCAATTGTAGAATGCTCCCCTAGGTTACAGACGCAAAAATTTGAAAACCTAACAACTACTTATAGCAACATTGTTTAGTTTATTGACTGATCGTAGTGCGACACTGAAAAAATTATAAATCTAAGATTAAATATGTCACTGGCAAGGCGCGCCAACCTATTAAGAAGGGTTAAGAGATACAAAAATAGGAGCATAAACATCGTTTGATATAAAGTATTTCGAGTGGATTTAAATATTTCATAATTGAACTCGTATGGTTTTTGCTTTTTCCATTTGACACCGTTTAATAAAACCCTCAACTTGCAGTTAATGTACGTTCCTATAGTCAAGGTAAGAATTTAAACAATAACTTATTTTAGCACGGGCACATAGTGGAACAGGTGAGTCCTATCCAAAATTTCTTGATGCGAAAAGCAAGAGTTATTTCTGTAAAGATGAAATTATCTCAACATGGCGACGATATCCAGATGAGTTGAGATCAGAAGTATATTTATATATATAAATATAATTATTCATTATAATTACATACGTACGAAGTACATACGAATCTACGGCTTAAAATATAAACCTTATATTATAAGGAGTTTAAACTAAATTTAAATTGAAAATAATTTAACACAAATATACAAAACAAATCAAGTTAAAAGAAAAAAGGGGGAAAGACGAGAAAGGGAGGAAAGGCTTATGGAGGACAACGTATGTCAACGGAGCAAGCAAGCAAAGTTTGTCGGATTGGGCGCTCTTTGATTACATTGTTCCATTCCGATATCGAAATTAAGTGATGCACGTTTTTCAAATTAAAGCAAAGAAGAAAAGCACTTATATACTGCATAGTTGAGTCTGCATTGTTTAAATTTAATTAACTGGAGTTGACGGGTCACAAGAGAGGAACCGTAATGTTAATTTTATTTCTTAAAAGCGATTCTACCCTTCAACATGTTATTCGAAAGAGACTTGCGCATTTTTTAGAAAAAGTAAAGCAATTAAGCCTAAGTTTATAAGGCTGAAAGAGCACGAAGGATCTCCAACAGGTTTGCGTAGAACTAACCGTAACAACTGTTACTGGAAGAATTCAATTGAATCTATGTAGTATTGATAAGTAGAGAACCAAACTCTTAAAGTACATTCAAGAAAAGGTCTGACCACACTCATAGATAACCATTTCTTTAAGTATGGGTGATTAAATTCTTTCGACAATCGCTTAATGAGGCCTAGCAAACGTGTCGCTTTATCAGCTGTAAGTTCTACGTGCAGATTGAAGCCGTTGCTTGCTATCAAAACAGATAATTAGATCAGAAAGGAACGTGAGAAGAGGAGACATTCTAGAGAAAGTCAATTCTTTGCTTTTCCTCTCCTTTAATTTCAGAGCATGAAGACCAACAGCAATTTCAGGGCATCAACAGCAACATTCACCGCCCGTATATATAGTCTTGTTTGTAGCGCATAGTTATGAATTCGCTAAGCGAATGTTTAATAAAACCTTTTATTGATCTAGTTTTATTTAAGGATTGATCAAACAGAGTCCACATTCCACAATGATCGCATATTCAGTAGCGAATAAATTTCAATTTGAAAACGGGAGCTTCTTACATTTTACCGAATGTTCGCATTCAATCAAGCAGGAGAAGATGTAAGTAAGGGATTGGAGTTAACGTCATTAGCCCAAATTGAGACATGAGACAATCTAATTGCGGATGGGCGATCCCTAATATATAGACCAACTCCTCAGTGACTATCGTTAAGAATTCCCGACGTGGCGAAAATTTTGAAAGATTGCAATGGCTTTAGCAAAAATCTTGTTTTAAACAACCGGTCAAAGCAAACGCTCTTGGCTTTGCATGAAAAATGATGGAGTCTGAAAACTCGCATGCGATAAAGGGAAGAGAAATTGTAGATAGAGAGCGTATGCATGTTAGACAACTTCTTCTGCTTCTTCGTAGGCAAGTATTGGCGAATGAGGTCTGATGATTCCCATTACGAACTTTTGAAAATTTCAAGTACTTCATAAAAGAGTAACTTTTCTGAAACAGACTAACGGTGGTTGACTCAATCAAAATCCCAAACATATCAGCTGAGTTACTGCGTGACATACTAGAACGTTAAACGACAAAATTTCGATTCCATTTTCTAAAATTCGGATGAACATGAATGACATGCGAGCAAAACATTCTTATTACCATTGCCATCTTTCAGTTAAAACGTAACAGTGTGGGTGCATTTAAAATGAAAATTCAAGTTTATTGCTGCAAATCTCCATATATCGAATGTGAACTCAACCTGCCTGCTTGCAGTCAAAATGATTAATGTAATTTAAAAAATTTATGGCATAATATTTTATCGAATTGTTCCTTTTCGAAGATGAATATTTTTGAAATCATCTTTAAAAAATATGTGATTTTGTGATTCCGTCTTACAGATAAGTATGCAATTTGGCTTTGAGTGCAGCAACAGAAGCAATCGTGGTAAACGCCCTATAGCTACTTAGTTTAGCACAAAGTTTTTGACATGCAAACACACTCGTGACACGATTAACACACGCACATACATTTTATTACAGCGCTACAATCAGTACAGCAGCAACAACACAATAGCTAGCGGTTACAACATAAGAAAGTACTGAGGCACTCAATAAGTGTTGTAACTAGTATAAGTGTAATTGTGTTGTTGTTGTTGTAAATATAAACAACAACTAAACGGAAAAATCCAAAATAAAAAGGAAAGAAAACAAAACTACGTTTACAAAGCAAACAAATACAAAGCAAAAAAAAAAAAAGAATTGTCTTAAGGGAAAAACATGGAAAAAAATTTGAAAAACAAAGTATTTTAGTTATGTGCTGCAGATGCACTAAAATAAACTAACACTAACAAACAGACACATATGTTACTTGAAAAGGAAATGATTGCAGAATTTTTTTTTTTTTGCCTTTTTTGTTTTGTTTTGTTTTTTTTTTTTTTAATAAACACACAAACACTCACGCTTGCTTGCTTATATGGTTAACACACATACACACATAGGCACACACAAATGCGCACAAAACAACGGTGACAGCAACCAACAGGATATCTGCAGTGTTAAGTGGGTCGATAATGGCCGATAGCATAACTTAATAACAAAGCGAACTTAAACAAACAAACTTAAACCGTGCAGGATAGCATACAAAATATGAATTTGATTTTCTTTTTGTATGAGAACACACGAAAACACGAACACACAAATGCACATGTCCTTACATAATGGCCTCAATTATTTACACAACTACTCTCGCACATTTGTTGCTTGTTACAACGAGATTCCTTAGCATCTGTAAATTGTACGAAGAAGAAAATGTAAAAAAAAAAAAAAGAGAAAAAAAACTGAAATTATTTCAGAGTACATTCCACACAAAGCATTATACTATTTCGTTTTTTTTTGTCTTCCTTCGAACTTCCATTACTTTCGAATTCTTTCACTTTTTATCACATCTTCTTATTGGCCCCGAAGACTTGTTGTTGTTGCTGTTGTTGTTGCTATTGTTGCTTCTCTCGTATATGAGCAGAGTGTAGGGCGTCCATTAAGGCGTTATCTTACGGCATAACCGTAAGCAATTAAAACTATAACTTTGATATTTTCAAACAGAAATTGAGTATATTAAGAAAGTTTCTCTTTCACGCCCGTTCTACCGCTACTATGCATGCTGATGATAATACTCGAATGACCTAAAAAAAGCAAAAGCAACTAAAAAGAACGTAAGAATGCTAAGAGTTGTACAAGAGAATGCTAAGAAAAAAAGAGACAAAAAAAAAGGGAAAAAAATGAAAAGGTATTAAGAATTGGATTTCCTGAATTCAAACTCGAGGCACACATAACTTTTCTTCAACAATTTACACAAAAGATTTCAACAATAAAAGCAAAGTCAACGAAAAACTTAAAATACTTGTAATAAAATGAAATTAAGATGATTGTGTCTTTGTGTCGGCCAGAATAATAAGAAAGATAGATGAGAATTGAAAAATTAAAAACTTGTTACTATTCGAAATTGCTTAAGCAATTAAACAGTTATTGGTAATAAATTGCAATTCTCTGGTAAACGATAAAGCATTGAGTAAGCAGCTTGCATTCTTCAGGGGAGTCGCAATTCGTAACACGATATCTATTGAACTAGGATTAAACGATAGCAGTTGGAATACTTTGCATAAGTGTCGGGGCTTTGGTCTCTTTGATCAGTGTAACTTAAACCACCATATTACAATAAAGCGGCGCTGAATTGATCCAACTGGGAAACAAATAGATTCGAACCAACAATGCCTCTGGCTACCCTTACTCTCTAAAATTTTCGTAATAGAAGTTCGAGTGAGTTTGCAGTCTCAAGGGTGCGGATGTAAAAACAAGTAAGAACATTATAGTCCCACCATTAAATACCCTACACCAAATTGTCTAACGCAATTCTTATTTTTGTATGAAATTTCCACATATTAAAACTAAGACTTTTCTGCTCTACAAAGTATGAATTTTCGTGAAGATCCTTATTAGGGTAGAATCAAAAAGATAGACCGAAATGATTCAAATTTGGTTTGAATGCCGAAATATCACTACTTAGCCACTTTTGCCGAGAAATTTTAAAAATTGCAAATTTTTCCATATAACGAATTTTCAGAATAGGGGAGTAGGGAGTGGTATTCAAGCTACTGGTCGCAATTTTTGAGATATTTGAATGAAATTTGATACAGTGACGAGTTTTCGCCCAAGAACGAACGCTGTTGAAAATGATTGGGATCGGTCCACTTTTTCCCTTGATCCTTTGTAGAGCAGAAAACTCCAAGTTTTAAAATGTGTTGATGAAAATTAACCCATAATATTATAGTAATGTCATACAAAAATGAACTCTACAATATTTGGACCATCTACACCTATTTTTGGATCCTGCCCTATCTCAGGATTAAAATTGTACTACATTAGGTTGGCAGGTCCCCAGACCTGCGCACATGAAATATATGTCTTTATATATAAACAAGATATAGTTTTTGTGAAGATTATGGCGATGTTGCTCCTCATTATCCCAATTCGTCGGGTTTTGATTTCTGAACAGGTGACTTTAACGCCAATGAGAAAGAACGGCCTGGAAGACCTAAAAACTTCGATGACAATAGATTGCAAATTTATAGGACAAACTGGAAAAGAATTTTCGATCAGCTTAGCAGTTGATGATTCGACTATTTCTAAACATTTACGTGCCTTGGGAAAGATCCAAAAGGAGAGGAAACGACCATCACACGAATTCACTGGAAATACCCTTCCGAACCGTTGCAACATCGCAGTTTCATTGCTTGCATTGAATTGAACGATGTATGGTTGCAAAAAAGACCAGCAGTAGCGGATAACAGATGGAAAGTCATCCCCTTGCATGACAACGCTCGGCCACGCGTTGCAAGAGTTGCTAAGTATACGCTGTCGCAGCTCGACTGGGAGGTTCTGCCGTACCCAGCGTGCTCACCAGACATAATGCCTTCTGATCACCACTTGGTCAGATGGATGCAGTATGGCTTGGGCGGCGCGCGATTTCGAAATGCTAAAGAAGTCCAAAAATGAATCGATGATCGGATCGCTGCCAAACCAATATCGTTCTTGCGACGCGATATCGACACATCGCCCGAAAGATAAGAAAAATTTGTGAAAAATGATGCAAAATATTTTTATTAATATACGTTCTACCAATTTTTCTTACTAAAAGCCTTCTTCAACTTAAAAAATGATCAAAGGTGATGTTCACTACTAAGACTTAAGACTTCTTAAGGATCCACTAATGTGTTGCAATGATATACCCAAGTCGGATTATTGGAAATGTTTTGATCTTGGTTTAGTGACCCGTTGATAAGGGTGCAACGAGGTTAGGTTTAATATGCGAGTAGTGTGGATGGTAGTGCCGTTGATTTTTCGCGTCAATTTTCTCTTTCACGCTTTCATGTTTTAAAGGCAAAACTTTTCCATTATGTCGTCTCTAATTAAAGGCGCGGAAACTGCGGATGTGGCCTATGTGCTAGCTCTAACGACTGGATGATGAGTTGTTTTGAAAATATACTCGATTTACTGCTTCCTACAAATGCCTAAACCATAATCAATTTGGCTTAAAACGGGCATTTTGCTAAGATAAGCAGCAGTGTTTACGTGAAGAAGGCTTCTCTAACCAGTCTAGCCTATGACGTGCGCCGTCGTTTGAATGGAATTTATCAAATGAAAACAGTGTGATTTCCAAAGATATCTATTTGAAAACATGAGCCCGAAAATATTGAGTTTTTTCGCATTTTCTTCAATATTAAAATCTTCACATTTAAAATCTAATTTATCACATTTTTCATTATAAACCATTTCGTTTCAGCTTATTTTTATAAAAATTTGCTTTTTTTTGATAATTTTTTCTAATATTATGTTAATACATGAATAAATAATTTTCACGCTTTTTCAACATACTGTTGTATATCCCACAGCACCTATGCGAATTAATCCGAAACCGAAATAAATGGCAAGCGCTTAAGATGCAAAACACAATGACCTGAAGTAAACGCAAGTAATAGCAAAACGACAAGGTTTCCAATATATATAGCAATAGCAATTCAAGCAGGTTGGTTTTACATTTTTCCCCTTACTTCAAAAATTCGATTTTTTTCGGTCATTCATTCATCAATCGTCATTCATTAAATTCAAATTTGAAATAACGAAATTCTTTTTTAATTTTAAATTTCCATTGTTAAAATTAGTGGCGATTTGATTTTCGGTTTTTAAAATGATGAGGAAAACGTAAAAACCATATATTTAAGAGAAGAAAAAAACTTGAAAACATTTTTAAATGCGAAAAGTACTCAAAACAAAAAAACTGTCCTTTCAAATTTCGATTTCGGAATTTTTTTTTTTTTTTTTTTGTCACGTCATTAACATATGTTGACATTATCAGCCATTTTGCATTTGCTAAGGCCGAGAGGATGTTAATGTCGATGCCCACCGTGGGCGCCCCAGCACGTCAACAAACGATTAAAACGTTGAAAGAAAGAAGAAAATTGTCATTTCGAATCACTATTAGAGAAGTTCTTGAGGATGTCGGCATATTGATGGGCTTATGCCGTGCAATTTTTTCGAAAATTTTAAAGCTGGAACGTGGAACAGTGAAGTTTGTTCCGAAATTGTTAAATTTTACATTTTAGGATTTTTGGCCAAAAACGACACTATTACCATACTTCAGCCATCGTCTTCACCAGAATTGGCCCCCTGTCACGTTTTCCTGTTCCCAAAACTGAAAAGACCCTTGAAAGGACGGAGTTTTGCCACGATTAAGCAGATAAAGACCTCCTCGCAGGGGGAGCTCACGGCAATACCAAAAAGCGCTTATTAGAAGTACTTCGAGGATTAGAACATGCGCCAGCACACGTGTATTATATCCAATACGGATTACTTTGAAGGGAACAAAATAGAGATTGATAAATAAATATATATTTGTAATGCTCTGCGATATCGATTTTGATAATATCTTGTCGTAAATAAGTTGTCCTTTCGTGCTATTAGTTCGACATTAATTTATGTTATTCCTCGCTTCCACTTTTATTGACCGAAGATCTTACAATAATGCGGCAAATTACTTTCTTAAATGCTCTCAAAAATAATGACCATGAAGAAGCAGACGAAGCATTTACTCCCATATGTCAGCGCATCTTACTAAGAATGGGAAGTATTAACAAATGAATGAAATGTTTGCATGGATTGCACTATGTAGCTGATAAATGCGCTCTTTTTTTTTCTTTTATTTTCCTTAGCAATTACTTTTGTATGAAAGACAAGACAATGAATACAAGGAGAAGGCAATGGTAAAGGCAAAATACTCGAGCAAGTTATTAAGCAAATGTTTAAACATTCAAAAAGGAATTATTTTTGAAAAATGGCAACACCGCAGCCATTCTCGCGAGTCATTATTGATTTGAGGGGCTCATTGTATTCAAACCAGCACATTCCCTTCAGGGATTCATTTCACAAAGGTAATGTCTTTGGAGAGCTTGGTCGAAATTTCAAGAAAAAAAGTTTTTCGTCCACATTCTTCATACAAAATAAACTAAAAGGTAATCAGACCTGAAGAATATATTATATATTGAAAAATATTGAATTCGTAAGTGATTGATTGAAATCTGAAAACAATTTATGCAAAACGGAATACAATGCATTTTTATATATAATTGTCTGAACAGATTGCATTAAACTATTTAATGAAAATGAAAACTAATTCATATATATACGTGCTTACGTTATTTTTTAAAGGCTATGTTCTCAGCTAAATACCTTTGTTGGAGATAAATCGCTTTCGCGGAAATTGCAATTCGATTTATTAATGAAGCAAGTAAAGCTATTTAATAGCAACAAACCGCAGTCCACTGTCGATGTCGATCGTACATCAAAAGCTTGGTCAAGGTCTTATCAAATCGTTAAAACAGCCATTACAATCAGCAGTCAGCAATCCGGCTTCAGCAGTTCGCCGACAATCTCAAAACATCGTCCTATATATTTAAGATAAGCCGTTATATACATATATCAATGTGTTTTTTAATTCATGTTTTAAAAATTCAAAAAATCTTAAGTAAATAATTCGACATTTTTTTTTACCTTATAATTATTATTATTCATCATATATCATTTTTGGTTTGAGTTTTAAAATGAAACGTTCTAGAATGTTTTAAAGCGATAGGGAAAGAGACATAGCGCTCTGAGGACCGAAGTTCGACCTATCCAGCGAAGATACGGCCGAACGAAGGGTCTACATGGTGTAAGGTATAGACCGGCCTTCAGCATAATGCCGCTCACATCCGGTTAGTTATATAGGCTATCTGCCCGTCTTGTTAATAAAGAGACACGAATTCTTTTAGTGACTGCATGTGGTCCATGCTATGAACGCAATAAACCCCCTCATTACTATGCTACTTTAAAACGACACTTCGACATTTCGAAGTAATCTTCATTTTGACTAACCTAAGTCAACCAACAATTGGCGCCGAGAGTTTACATATTTCTTTTCATCATTCAGTTCACCGTCCATCTCTTAATCCAGTAGCCCTCAAATGCGAACCCTTTTATATATTTCCATAGGTGGTCGAAATGTATTCGCGTTAAATTAGAAATTTCATGGATTATTCCGCTTATATTTCGTTTGGTTTCATAGTTCCCCCCAGTCCATATATACATACATAATTAATAAAGACAACAATATATATACGTATATATGTATATATATATATATATATATATATATATAGCTCTTAACAAAGATATTCGAAAAGGACTATGACAGCCGTATGAAAAAACATTTCACATATGATTGGACTTAAATGGCTGAGTGTATGGTTATATATGAATTGTGCTTGTTCTACAATTTCCCATTGTACGGCATTGTGTCCGTTACGAATTAAAACAATATTGCATAGTTTATGGCGTGAATTGGTCATGTTTTATAATGTTTCCTTTTCTCTTTTCTCTTTTTTTCTTTGTAACTATTTTTTGCGACTTGTTGAAAAATTATTTTGTGGCATATGTTGCATGTTGGAAAACCATTCGTTGAAATTTAATTTTATTGAACTGCATCTTGGAATTTATGTCAATTGTTATTTGGGTAACATGCGCTTTAATAGATTGTGAGACGTTGGGTCGTTGTTTTGTGTTTCCTTTCTTTTTGTTTTGCTTTTTTTTTTTGTTTCTGGTTTTTGATATAAGTAGAACGGAAGTGACTCAGTAACAATTTACAAAAAGTTTAAGCTTTGATGATTCGCCATAAGCTAAGTGGCAGTTTATTAAATTTTGTTTAAGGTAATGTTTTGATTACAAGTTGTTTTTATATAACTATTTATATAAATATTTGTAAATAGTTGTTCAAAAGCCTGAATATATAGGCTACGATAACGTTGTGATGGAATATTTTTTTTTTTTTTTTTTTAATTAGAGTAATTTATATATTCAAGCTAGAAATTCTACATCGTTAGAATGTCAGGTAAACAATATCAAGTCGGTATCCACGAGTTCAAATTTCAATGCGACAGAGCATGCCTGGTCTTAGCTATAGTGAATGCTCAGTCGGCAAAGGCATAACATTTAACGCTTGCGAAGAAAGAAGGCGCTAAATTGCAACATCCAAGTTTGTGACAATTATGCTGCGTTCTATATGTACTGTTAGGAAATACATGAAACATCACGAGACAATTTGACATAAAATATGGACTTCCTATTGGACTTGTGCGTACAGATCTGTGACAGTATGGCTTATTTGGAATGTCACAATTACCTTCATCACGATTTGAATTCTGAGAATGTCGAGAAAGTGGCCGATTTTGGTTTAGCGCGCTATGTCTATCTATTTATTTATTTATTTATTCTGCTTATACATGAAACTCAACTAAAAACAAATGACAGTCGAGTTCAATTGACTTTTAAAGTAAATCTCAAATTAATTATTGTTAAAACTTAGTATAAGTATAATAAAACAAATAAGAAGGAAAAAAGAAAAAAAAAAGCATGTATACAACTAGCACAGAGCCACACCCACAACCGGTACAACTTACAAGTGAGTCCCTAAGCCATCGCAAACATGCATAAACTTGGCAACCGATAATAGTTAACAACAATGAATTTTCGAATCGTAATGACTTTTTAGGGTTAAAAGCTAGTTTAAGTACGGCATCAGTAAATCCCGAGTATTTAGCAATGTGGCTTTAATGGGCTTTAAAGAATCCGATAATGAGAATAAGTGATAGACGTCATTTACGTTCTTGCAAACAACTCTGAGCGTGTTAAACAACTCATAATTATATTTACATTGACTAAGCTTAACCAAGGTAAAGTGCCTAGAGAAGCGGTTAGGGACATTAAAATTTATTTCTCCAAGTAATGACGGCGAGTCAGTAGCACCATTTATTACTTTGATTGCGAAGGAAACGCCAAGAACAAATCTACGTTTCTCAAGATACGATAAGGATAACAGAAGCAACCTATTTTCATAGGAGGGAAGAGAGGCAAGAGAGGCAATCGGATCCCAACCCAAATTCCTAAGGGCAAATAGCAAGAATTGCTTTTGAATAGATTCAATTGCATCTACATAGCACCTATATGAAGGAGACCACATAACAGAGACATAGTCGAGTATAGGTCTAACCAAACACATGTACAGCCTTTTGGTAATGTAAGGATCATCAAGCTCTTTGGACCACCTCTTTATAAAACTAAGCGCGGACCTAGCTTTGCTTAACGAGAACTCGATATGCAAGTTAAAACGTAACCTATGGTCAAAGAAAACTCCTAAATCTGTGCACGAGTCGACGTCCTCCAACTTGTGCGAATCAATGAAATAGTGGTTAATGAATGACTTCCTTCTTGAGAAAGAAAGCTTCTTACATTTATTTAGGTTTAGTATCATATAGTGCAACGAGCACCACGCAACCAAGTTATTCAAATGAATGTGAAGCTAATGTGATTGTGATTCTATGGAAAAAGAAGAAAACAGGTTAACATCATCAGCAGACATTAAGATCTGGCTGGATTTAATCACCGAATAAAATGGGTCCTAAGTGGCTAGCTTGAGATACGCCTGACGTAACGGGGAATTCATATGAGTTGATGAAGTTAAACAAAACCCTGAATGACCTATTATGCAGATAAGAACTTATCCATTTCACTAAATGGGAAGGGAAGGGAGAGGCTTGAAGTTTAAAACTAAGTAATTTATGGTTAACCAAATCGAACGCTTTGCTAAAATCAGTGTACATGACATCAGTGCGAGAGCCACTAAAAAAAGCCTTGAAAACATGACAAGTAAATTCTAACAGATTGGTGACTGTAGATCTTCTTTGTCGAAAGCCATGTTGGAGTGGAGAAGTATACGATTTGGTGGCAAAGGCCAGATGCTGACACTCAACTTGGCGATGCCTCTATAGTTCTCAACAAATTGTCTACTCCCACATTTGTGAATAGGAATATTAAAACAACTCTTCCAACACAAAGGGAAAACACCTAAGTTCAAGGACTGATTAACAATCTTTGAGATAATACCACATAGCTCAGCAGCGCAAGATTTAAGTACACATGATGGAATTCCATCAGGTCCAGGCACACAACTGTACTTTAGAGAACTCAACCCTTTAAAAACGTCATCTTCGGAAATAACCAAATTAGGTATTGAAACCAAGGTAGTTATAGGATATGAATAGTTTGCTGGTAAATCGAAATAAGCAGTCGTAAAGATGATCAGCTCGGGTGATAAAAAAATCCCCTGCTAAACGGCCACAGCTTGAACTTTTAAATTATCATACACATATATGATTGCGTACATAATCAGTAGGCTGCGGCCTCTCTGCATCCTTTTTCTCTTCTCTAACTTCTTTCTGACCGTCACTGTGCTAACGCATGCAAAGATCATTCCCTAAAAAAGAGAGAAAACAGAAATTAACCCGCGGATCTAAAGTGCTTTGATTTAGAATATGATCCTAAGGAAACTTTATTAAATACTCTAGTACTTAGTACTTTTGTAGCGTAATTTATATTATTTGCATCAATAAGTAACTATCTGGCTTTAACATTAATTTTATTTATATTTTGTTGTTGTAATATTTTAAACCTTAAATTATTCTTACGCTTAAAGAGTAAATAAAATTAAAATTAAATAAGTAGTAAACATTGCATAGATGCCTGCACAACGGAACAATTGCACAATTGCACAACCGTAGCAATGACAAAATATGTCAACATTATCAACAAAATCTCGAACTTAAACTCAACTTAACTGAATAACTTATGCATACCTACATATACAAGCATTGCAATCATATGCATAAATAAACACCAATACACTCTCATCTGATAAATCGTACACATACACACACAACACACACACACACGGACATACGCATAAACATGCACATAAATACGGAGTGTTTACAATAACTACTAACAACAAATTATCACATTACGCTCAATTTCGTCTCTCAAGCATGTGTATGCGTGTGACGCGTACACATTCCTTCTTATGTTCTTGCCATTCTAGCCGTTCTTTGTCCTACAACGATAACTGGGAATTATTGTAAACACGAGATGTTTCATATACATTTGTAGTGTTGTTGCATTGCCGCTGTCTTTGTTCGTATTATGTTGCATTGTATTTTGCTGCCGTATCATCCTTTTATAAACATACACATCAGGATTCCTTAAAGCGATCGTAGGCACCGCACGCACATATGCGTCCATACATGAATCTGACAGCTACCAGAAATATGCTAAAGTCAATATGAACCGTTGTTTAACAACAACAAAAACAACAACAACGACAACAATAACAAGGCTAACAAAAACTACAAATTGTAGCATATGTATATTACGTAATATCAACCATATGCTTATACAAGGGATGAGTACTCTACATATTGCATAAAGCGTTACGCGCTCGCAACCAAATGATTGTTATTGTTTTTATAGCAAAGATTCCCTAAGTGATGGGTTTTGATATGCTGATGATGCCAATAACGGCTATGGATGACGATGATAGGTGTTATTGTTACTACCGCTGCCAATAACGATGACGACGATGATGACTACCAGCCATGTCACTGCTAACCGTTGGCAGCAAAAGTGAATTTCTGTTATTTAAAACGAATCAGTCCGTCCATTGATGTGCGCTCCTATATCATATTTGCAGTCAGTAGAATGCAACGCATACATGCGTACACCAACGCATGCATGAGCAACATCACTGATTTGTTCAGTGTGTCATTTGTCACAGTAGGTGTTTCGCTCTTGGTTTGGTTTACTACAGGCCTCGGCACATAGGCAGCGGCTCCAAAAAAAGAAAAAGAGAGAAAAATTATGTTACTCTTGTCAATACCGTGTGCATATATGTATATGTATATATATATATATATATATATATATACACTTGTGTGTGTACACACTGCTATTCATACCATTTGCGAGTTATGTGCATAACAAGCGCAAGAAAAAAGGAAGAGAACGAGCCTGAAGCCCTTCGTGTTTAATTGCATTTTCCAATGATAAGTTTATGACAATTCAAAGCGGGAAATAACTTAAGGCATCACACTTTCAGGAAACCCACAAAGCATGAGTACCATCTCAATAATGCGAACATGCCTGGCTGGCTGCCTACCATAGGTTTGGTTGGCTGGTTGACGGAAAATGACGACAATGACAACGATAATGGCTGCCGTCATACAATTGCCATGATGAAGTGCCACATTGAGAATGGCAGCTCAGCTATAAATTCCATTGATTACTGCAGTAACAATACGTATAAAAATGCCAGAAGGGAATTAAACACTCACATAAACGCATACATACATACAAACATATACATATACAAAGTCAAAAACTTACTTTTATGTGCATTCACTGTACGATTACTGTGTTAAAGGTTAACTGCTGGAATTAACCTAATTTTCATATTGAAATTAAATTTTTAAATTTTCATAAGAAACCAATTGGAGTAAAGATTTTGTCACGTGATGATGAATTGTCAACTGTTTGCCAAAGGTAATGAGACCCGAAGAGTCTCCGTCACTTTAATATAGAAAAGGAAATCTCACTTAGGCCCCATATGTGTGTTAAGTCTGCTTACCCTCACTTAAGCCATTGTTAAGCCCTTGCCACCTTATATAAAATTGGAGAAAAAGTGACAAAATTGTTAACTAATCACACAATCATCGCAAACGATTGCATCTCTAAGAAAATTTTGGAGATCGAGTAAAGTAACACAATTAGTTGAACTCAAGCAAAAGTAAAAGAGTTTTCTTGCATTGTCGTCATCATCCAGAAGACTTTAAATCATTAAACGACCACTAAACTCACTACTAAATCCTTATCACTTAATGCCCTGTTACATACGCCTTTCAAAAGTTCGGCAATAAGAACCACGTGCCACATGCATCTTTTTGGAATATAATAAGATTTCATCTCTATATCTACCTAAAAACATATTTCTACATATTAAAAGAAGGGGAGGGCAGATGGAATGGTTCAATAACGGCACCTTATAAAACAAATCCAACGTCTTGATCACCGCCGTTAGCCTTGGACCACCGCGTTGAACTTGAAAAAGGATAAGCAAGCTTTGAAATTCTGTCCATATTTGAGAAGAAATTTAATTGGTTCTGAAAACATTTTACTTTCGATAATTTACAATCGCGCCGATATCTTTCTAGATTCTGCTTGAGTCAAATAGGAGGGATAAACTAACCGAAATTTTGCTATTAACATAGAGCAAAGCTAACGAGAAACACAGATCTCCGCCCTATTGATTGAATCTTTTCTCCTATAATTCACTTTTTATCTATTTTTAGAGCGAGCGATTTGACATACGTCCACCGTTTATTGAAACTAGTACGTAAAGAAGTGCCTATTCTGGCTGCTTGAATAAATAAGAGGATTAACATTCATCCTTATTGCTTGTGTATATAATAGTTGTTCGCATGAATAGCCGTGTAGTTAGGATTCACGTCCACAAGTCTGCATTCACGGATTCAAATCTCAAAATGGTGAAGATTAGTTATAGTGGGTGCTCCGTCGGTAAAGGCATAACACGTACCGATTGGTCACACACCCACTAGCATGCAGACGCTTCTCTCTCTCTCTTTCTCGTTCCTTACTTCTTTCCGACCGTTACCGTATTACACAAGTAGGGGACATCCCCTCAGTGATTAGTCCGTATTAACAAAAAAAAAAAACAAAAATTTAAGAGTGCGTTGGAAAAGAGAAAAATGCGGAGCAATTGCTAACTACAGTCGAATTTCTTATAAAAAATAAAGAGGGTAATCATATTACGTAGAACGGAAGCTGTTGTCAAAAATTTTAGAAAAACCGCTAATCACTGATCAAAGAAGAAAGGAAAACTATGGTCGAGATGAAAGTCATTCGTTTCTTGTTAATTGATATAGTAAATGAAGAACTTTCACTTCTTCTTTAAGGTGTGAATTTTTCAAAAAATAAATTTTTTTTTTTTTGCTTGAAATGATCCGTTAAATAGTCAAGGATGATATAAAAATGTAATAGTTGACGTGCAAACATTCGAAAAGGTGAAAAGGTTCGAACATATTTATGTGGCATACAACGTGCGAGTACTTTTCTGCTCCTCTACATACGACCTTCGAAAACAGCCGGCGCGAAAATTTCTACAATATTCGTACTCCCCACTTGAATATTTTCCAGTAATTTTAGAACGATGATCTCCAAGGGTATTCACAGAACTTTTCTATAAGTTAAGCAAATTTTAATAATAAAAGGGGGTCTTTTTTTTGTCAAAAATTCAGCCATTCACCCTAAATACTTGCCAGTTACACAAAAATCAATATTTTCAAACAATTCTATGTATTTAGATGTAGAAATGTAGATTAAGTTGATCTTTCTGTGGATTAAATTTGTAAGAAAAAAGAAAAAGAGAACTAGAGAACACTGCGCCTTTCATTATGGATACCTCACGAGGAGGGCTCTAGTGCTGCAATTTTTTAATATTTTTCCAAAATTGTTTTTCTTTCCTAATACTTAAAGCTATCGTTAATAATCTCTCCCGCATATATTATTATCCTGCTATCTTTTCTTCTATCACAAAAAAAATGGTCAAAAAAAACCCTTTCTTTTACAGTCGCCTTACCCTTTAAAACTTCCGTTCAAATCCACTTGCGACAATCGTTTATTCACACTTGGAAATAGAAAAGGGTAAATATCAATGTAGAAGAATTCCCTGGTAAAATTGCAAGATGTAACAAAAATGCGAGTGCGACAAGCATTTATTTCGAACAAATTAAAGTCTTAGCTTATGCAAAATGTGCATTTCACTGAAAACATTCTTAAGAAATTTCCACAAAAAATATCAATTTTTAAAATATTAGATAAAATTTAATAAAAACAAAATAAAAAAATAAAAAAACTGTTTATAAAATATATGTTAATGCGCTCCTCGTCGCGCATTAGAATTCACATCATAGCATCGAGCTCTACACAGAAATTCTGCAATATTTGCATAGCAAAAAAATAAAAAAAATAAATAAAGAAAAAGAACTGAAAGCTTGAAAATCCTACAGATTTGCTAATGTTTCACAACGCAGTTGTCTACACACACGTATTTACTGAGTAAAGTAAAGAATAGAAAAAGAGAAAAGATAACAAAAGTTCTTCTAAACATTTCAAGCATTTTACACACATGCAGAGCAGTGTAATGCAATAGTATTATCCTTTATATCTATAAGCAATTCGGTTACGCATACCAACGTATAACTAGCAAACAAATTGTCAGCGCAACATCTTTCGAACAATTCAATAAACAATGCACGACCAATATTCAAGCAAGCATCAGTAGCTGCTTTAGCAGTAATAGCAACAACAATAACAAGAATAAAGCAACAATAAAAACAAATGCGTCAACAGTTAAGCACTGAAGCATTCAAGCAAATTATAAGCTGCACAAAAGAGTTTCGTTCCGTTAAAAAGAAGAAGAATGGCCAGAGTAACTCATTGGTGCAACTTAATATCGATGCTTCTGTTACTGCTGCTGCTTATTGTTTGCTTAATCGCGAGAGTGTGTAAAATTAAATGTGAAAAAATTTGTTAAAGTAGTTTAGTCGTGTTACGTAAACTTTCAAAGTAGGGGCGTGCAGTAATCGCTTGAGCAAACGTGTACAAATTAAGTACAGACAAGCTTTGTAAGTGTCTATATATATTTATTTTCCATTTAATTTCCTGGCTTTAAAGGCAATTGCAACGCAATAAAGAGATTTGATGTGCTTTATTTCGTGCGTTCAATGAAACGCACATTGTGAGGTATAAGAAATACGAAAAAGGGGGAAAAAGCAAAGGTGACTTGAAACGAATTAAGGATACACCTTACGCTGAACCTTAGTGCCATTTCCTCTTTTTCATGCTTCTACAAAGAAAGCAAATTTAACGAGTGTCGGAAATTTAGAGAAAATTCATTAATTTAGTGCGCTGACCACGTACGTGTACTTTGGCGAACTTAGGTTAAATTAAAAGCAGATATTGCGACAAAGCGCGAAATGGACGAACAATTTTTTCACAATTCTGTTTTCTCGATAAACTTCTCTCTATCGCTTCAAGGCTCTCAAAGTGAGGGGGCAGTGCCTCGCTATATTAAGGTGTGGTCGAAGGCGGGGAACTTATGCCTTATGACTTATGACTTATTATGCCTTAGCTTCGTCGTAAGTGCTTAACGAAATTAACAAAAGGTCTTTACGACCCGATGTTCAGTATTTTTTTTTTTTTATGGCGACTTGCTAGTCAAAAACTAGCAAAACACATTATTAACATAACATGGTCATACTTGTATGTCATGTGGTAAAAGGAAAAAGGCGTAATAATTGAAAGGACCTTTGTATACCTTAAACACCTTTAAAATAGCTAGCTAGCATTTCCCTCATAGAGTCCGATGGTGGGGAAAACATTTGACTAAAACTTCAAATCTAACAAATATGAAAAGGCAAGTCGATCAAATGACTGACAGCTGTAGTAGAAGAAGACACAATAGTATTAATAGTAATAGCAACTGCAATAGTAAAAGCAGCAGTAATAGCAATCGCAATAGCAAGACTAATAGCAACAGTAATAGCAATAGTAATGGTAATATTAATAGCAGCAATAATATGGTAGTGACGATAGTAGTGAGTAATAATAGTAGTAATTATAGTAGTAATAGGAATCGTAATAGTTACATTAATACTGTTACTAATAGTGATAGTAGTAAGAATTGTAAAAGTAACAGGAACTGTAGTTGTAATAGCAAGAGTGATGGTAATAGTAATAGCAATAGTAGGAAGAATTGTAAAAGTAGTAACAATAGTACCAGGCAATAATAACACTATTAATTACTAAATAATATTAGTAATCACTATTAGCGGTGATGCCCTAACTAAGTGCGCACGTTTATATGATGTGGAAAACAAATTAAGAAATTCCGCTTAAAACAATAGGCAGTATCGTTAAAGAAATTTATTATTAAAAGCAATTAAAGCGGAATGAAACTAATGTGTAAGGGAAAAAATATATGCTTTTTTGTTAATTTAAATAAAATTTAAATATTATTAAAATATTTTACTGACTTAAAGACCATCTAAGCGATTTGTATCCTTTCTTGATTTACGTTCGTAATCTCTTGTTAAAAAGCTTAAAAAAATTCCAGCTGACAACCATTTCTTAGAGCAACTAAACACAAAATATCTGTGCCATCATCTTTGTTGAACTCTTGTAATATTTCTAACCATCCCTTCAGAACACTTTCTTCGCCAGCCGTTTGTCTTTACCCTGTTAAGAGTCTTACAACACTTTATGCTTTAGTGCAGCTTTCACTGTAAATGCGGGTTAACATATAAAAATTATTATACAGAAAAACATAAAAAAGTAGAACAACCAGTCTAGGCTAAAATAAAAACAGCAACAACAACAACAACAACAACAACAAACTAACTAATGCAAACACCAACATATTTATTGTAGTTAAGAGCTTTGGAATCAAGAACAATCCTTCAAACCTTTGATATGCCAGCCAACTTAATAACAGGCTGTAAGATAACAAGAAAATGAAAAAGGGAGAGTTACGAAAAGGAAATATTGTTGGCCATTTTGTGCAAAGTTAGGATACAGCAGAATTACTCTGGCTCCCTTTACACCACATTTGAAGTAAGGCTTTTACTTAAAAGTCCAGAAAAAGAGTATATACGTGAAGAACGAAAGAAGGCAAAAAAAAAAAAAAAACAAGGAGCATATAACGTTTGACTAAAGTGGTAGCAAAAAACCAGAAAAGCTGAGCACAAATTATTATGGAGGACACTTGAGCGTCACTAAGTCTGCGGCATTGTGTTTTATTGGCCACATTAACGAGATAAAAGTAAAGTAGTATTTTTCTAAAAAACGACATGTGTGTAAGTATGTGCACGTTACTTGTGCGTATGTTTGTAAAGAGCTCCTATATGCACTCTTGTGAATAAACATATTTATCAACATCTCCTTAGTGCAGTGATAGTCAGATTGTGTACATTTCCTGCTCTCTCTGCTAACTAGACCCGTGTGTAACACTAAGCTTTCAAGTGATAAATATTTTTTCCTCTTTTTATATAATCACATCTCTTGTGTTGGTAAATTTTTTTATGCTAAAACACGCACCCTGTCAATCAATCATTTTTTGAAAACGATTTGTTTTCTCCCATTTTCGTTAATGCTTATCACAAGACATAATCAATAGCTATTACATTTCAGCGACCGCGCACACTATGCATAAAATATCAAAATTGCAAAAATGCGTAAAACTTTTTCCCGCTTTTTTACTACGAATGGTTAAAAACGCAATATAATGATCCATTACCAGGAGTACCTTACGTACGCTGAAAGCATTTCATATTTTGTTTTTATTGCAAGGGAATGCAATGTTAGTTAAAGACATTTTTTTGACACGCGCTGGCTTAGCATATTGCACAGTTGAAATAAATCAACCTTCCTAAAACTATACTACATTTTGATATTTTATTCTTACAAGAGCATATGTGTGCCTGTGTGTCATTTACTAGAAATTTGCTTTAAGAAATGAAAAGCGTTAGCCAAAAAAATGATTTAAAAGATTTCGATCCGAAAGTTTCGATATTTTGAGACTGGCCGAAAAAGACGTATGCAAATTAAAAAGATTTAAGATTTACACAATCATAATGTAGACAGCATCCACTAACAGAGAAGACTGTCTACAAGGAAACAGATTAACTTGTGAAATACACATGATATCACTCCAAAGATCATATTGAACGCAAACATCTTTTTGAATTCGATAACTGCCGATGAAAGTTAGAGAGACAGATATTATGCATTGTGCATTTCTCATCACAATCATGCACTGTATTGTGAGCGTTAGGTACGAGAAGAAAACCGACCATTTTTTGCCACGTTAACTTGTAACATTTTTGAGTTATCTGTTTACGACGCACATATTTCATTTTTGTTTTTTAGATGACCAATCGCTCGCCCATTTGTGTAACGTGGTGACGGTAAGAAAGAAATGAGGAAAAAGAAATAAATGAAAGGTGGTAGCTGCAGCCCAGTAGACACGTGCCCAATCGATAAGTGTTATGCCTTTACCGACTATAGCTATGACTAAAATAAACTCTACTCGAGATTTGAACCCGCGAGCATTCACTTGGAAGTCGCGATTCGTATCTACCCAGACATATATATACCCGCTGGTTGAAATATATATGTCACAATTATATTTTATATATATATATGTAATATACAATATATATATGTTACAATTATACGTATATGTATTACGTATATTACGTTGTTAGGAAAATGCCACATTTGATGATTTGGGTTTCCATGAAAATTAGTCGATTTTCTAAGAAACAAAATTCTAAAGAAAGAGGAAAACCAAACCCACACATTCGTGATGCGTTACTTGCGTCATGCAGTTGGCGATTGGCGAAAACATTGACAACAATTGGTAGAAACCCAGAGGAAAAGCGGACGGACGGATTAAGGGATTAACGGACTAAAAGTGTCCTGATGAATTTAGGCAATAGTAACTTGCTTGTGAAAGGGTATACAAGGAGAGTATGTGCGGAAGGTAAAGTCAGTCGAAAAATGAATCGAAAGTCAGTCAAAGGAGTTGAATCGTAGTATTAAAATGAATTGAAGCGTTACAAATTCATTTTCTAGAAAATAATTTGTAAACAGATTTCCTACGGATTGTAAATATGACTTAGACTATCCTAAATATCATAATTCATTGATAGGAACTTTAGTTCAAAAAAATTGAATAATAACTTGAAATTCACAAAAGACGGTTTACCTTACAATATATATTATATATAATACATCATATACAATACGTTATATATAATATATTAATTTGTCAACCAAGAAACCAGCGGACAAAGCGCAAGTGTCATATCTTAAAACAATTCAAATCAAAGCCAGAGAAAACTGTGCTCCCTAATAGATAAAGCAATGAAATTCAGGAATGTTTCTTCTGTGAGCGCATACATCCTTTAGAACAACTTAAAGAGTGAAATAATTTGAATTAGGCTTGAATAACTTAAAACTGGAAAAATCAGTTTGTCTTGAGGTCCTTAATGTATTTTCCATACACCCATTTAAAAATCATCCATCAAAAACTGTTCACCATAAACTGGAAGTTTACAAACACGGAAGCACCAAAATTCTATGTTTTGTGCCGTAACGAGCAAACAAATTTCTCAAAGAGGGCGTATCAAAATTTCTTTTCATTTCAGTAATTTTTTGTACGGATTGCATTAATTGCTACTTTCGCGATTTTCAAAACAATGGAAAAATCTGGATTTCCTGTGTCATTTAAACATTGACATCCCTGGGCTTAAAAACCATTCAAGATCAATGTTGACTTCAAGACTGCTACTGCAAATCTTCTCCAGTGGAACCAACAATTTGCCGATGATCTGCTGATTCCAAGTTTCGTAGTATGAACACTGTTGATGCTAAAGGTAGCGAACGGCTAAAAGATGTGGTTAGACCAGAAAACTGGAAAAAATCTGGAAAATTATTGTCGGCAATCGAAAAATGAAGAGATAGTTGGCATCCTAAAGGTATTAAATTTAATTATATTATCTGAAAATCTAACTATGACACAGTTGTTTTCGAAATGAGTAACAGAATGTTAACAGCGTCATGATCAGATTAATAGTTGCAATGAAAAAATTGCATGGGTTGAAGGTCGAGTTGGTGGTCCACATATTTTGTACTGCAAATATGATTGCCAGCGACTACTATCTGACTGCAAATATCAAAAAGGAAAAAGATTTAGCAAAACTGATGAGTTGAGGTCGAGTTTACATAATAAAAAAATGTGTTTTATTTTTACTTAGTCCCAGGAATTATTCACTATGTGAAAAAATAGTGACTGCAAAAAATTTATTTCGTCTTAGCTCTGACCTAAAAACTTTAAATACGGAAGGAGCGAAAAGATCCTCCACAAAAGAGGAAAGCGGGAGGAAAGTTACAAATCGCTGCCAGATTTATAAGAATGGAAATAGAATACAACATGAACTATGTCAGCAGATTGTTGAAAAGAACTTTATCTCACAAGAGAGTTATTTTAGATTTTTGTCTTCCAAACGCTCACTAGTTTTAGCGAAAATTATTATAAATGAATTCTTGTTATGTCAGTCAAAAACATTTAGACACTTAGCTAAGTAAGATCGTTCAAGTGTGAGCCTTAAAAAAGCAATGCTTGCCCGCGTTCCTTAGTTTATTTTAAAAAATCTTTAAAAAATTTAAATTTTTTGCCAGAACTCTTCACCTTTTGAATATTTGCTCGTTGAGATGTTCACATTATGAAAACACTTTTTAAGCTACTTCTCTTAAAAACTTTTTTTTATGTTCCACTTTAGCTTAACACTATCTACGTTGATTATTGCTTATTGCTGACTCTTGACTTAGTTAATATAAACCATTGTCTCTTCATTAACTATTTGTCCTTTTTCTCGTAGGCCATACCCGCAACTGTTGGCCATAGTGTCTCAACCACAATTATACTAACGCTTTATTGTTTTGTATGTGTGTGTGTATGCGTGTGTGTGTATGTGTGTATGTGTGTGTGCTGATGGTCGAGTTGTTGGGCTGGTTGTGCGGTGCGTTGTTATTCTAAATAGGCAACAGTTGTTTATGAACCGCCCTAGGTTATCAATTATAGCCATAGAAAGAGATCTCTTTACGCGCTATGAATGTAAGCCGAGACTATCTTAGTAATGTTAATTGTGCCTTTTAAACGGATAATTATCTAAACATACAAGAATACTTACGTATATATGTATCCGTATATATATATATATATATATATATATATATATATATATATATATATATATATGAATAGCTAAGAAGAGATGAGACCGAGACCCTGCATAATAACAATAATAGTAATAATGATTTTAAGGTTATATACTTAACGGCTTCGTTAAGGAACATTTATGTTAGTAGGCATCTATTTGTTCTATTGTTTGTTTGTTTGTTTGTATGTGGGTGTATGCGTAATAATCATGGTTGACACAATGGTCATTTTGTGGACGTGATTGTAAGTCAGTTAAATACAGTTACACTAACGACAACAATAATAAAAACATCTTAAGTACAATTTACCAACAATAACAAAAACAAAAACAGCAACAGCAACAGCAATAATAACTACGAAAACAACAACGACACTAAACACTAAACAGTTTATTACGCTTGGTTTCCTCTAAGTAGAGATTTCTGCACTTAATTTTATTGTGAGGTTATACTTACATTAACCGCATAATTTTATTACTATCGGTTTTAATGTTTAACGTTTTGACTACTTTTGACTGCAATAAATTTCTTCCTTTTATTATATGAAAATAATACGATTTTCTTAGTAAATTTTAATCTCTTCCTATTCAAATTTTTTCGTGCAGATAATAAACTCCTTAGTTATCTAAAAACTTTTTTATAACTGCTTTTATGATTTGTTAATCAGGAGTGTTTAAGTAAGAGAATAAAAAATTCTTGAACAGGTCGGCATAACAATATAAAAGCAGCCTAAATTTATGCTAACATTTTGGCAAATCGAAGTTAACGTTAATGTTAATGTAAAGTATTGAGGTATGCATGAAAGTGTTCGTGCTAGTGCTCATCTTGCTTTCATCAGTGATAGGAGCAACGGCGAATTTTAGAATGTCTTCGATACCTTCCAAGCAATCAATGCGAAAAAACGCGAGAGATTTACTATCGCACTCAAAGGCGAGGATAAAGGGAAGATAAAGAGAATTGCAAACTCCTTATATATCGGGAGTTTATTTACTTCCTAACCTTCCTTGCTCCCACCTGAACATAGAACAATGGGCAGGAGAGTTTACTAACATTCATTGAGACATATGGCCGCATATCTTTTTCTTAGATTCTGTATAATAATAGCAAAGATAGCCCAACCTAGTTACTTGTATTTGAAATTATGTTCTCGTTGAACAGTGTGCTATATTGAAATAGTTGTAAATTATGAGAGGCCCTACTGCTCCATATATTGAATATCATTGAAACACATTCATAACAAAGAACTAATCTAGAGAATTGGCAAGAAAAAAAGGAAACGCCTTTTTAACAAATTTTTAACAAATCTAAATGGAATTAAAAAAGTTTAAACACCAAGGACTCAATTTCGGACAGTAATTACTTTTGCCAACATTTTCCCCATGGATCGAAGACATTTTCAAAGTCGATTTTTTCGAGTTTTCGAACCCGTTCATACCGGTTGACTGCAAACCTTTTCCGATTTGATTTTATCTACTCAGACGATCCAAAGAGGACTTGAAGCGAAAAAATTTCAAGAAGTCAACTTGATACGAAACTGAGATTTATCGCTCTATTTAGTCTGGCTGATTGCTGACAACATTAGTCGTATGCAGGCCGTGAGGCTCGACTTGGAAATCTTTAGTCTAAAAGATCGTCGGAAAGGTGGTCGTCATCAATTAACTGAGGAAATTCATATAACCCTTTGTTTTTTTTTTTTTTTTTATTAATGATCAATCAATCAGTGATGGTCAGACGGAAGTGAGGAAAGAGAAAGAAATAGGAAGTGACCTTAGGACGGTGGCTGTGCACCCAATCGGCAAGTGCTATGACTTTGCTGAATAAGCACTCACTGTAGGTCATGTATGGTCAAATCGCACTGAGATTTGTATCAGCGAACACCGACTTGGTAGTCGCGACCATTGTTATGCTAAATTGAAAATTATGTAGGCGTTAAAAACGCGTTTTTTTTAAAAGATACTCAAAGATTTTTAATTTTGTGCAGATCATTGGCTGTTCAAAATTGGATTAAACTGATTGTATGTAAAAATTAAATCAAATGATTTTTTTTATTAAGACAAATATTCTGATTTCGGGACATTGATTGTAAAAAATGAAGTTATAAAATGATTAAATCCAATTTAAGAACTTATGGAATTGCTAAAGCACATATGTCCATGAAGCCTAACTGCAACTTGAAATTGTAGAAATTTCAAATACTTTTACATTTGCTACACATATCGACACTTGACACGATTTCTCGAGTACTAAAATGCCAGTAGCAGACTATAACGCGATTCAATATTATGCTCAAGTCAAACCCTTTTATTATTATACCATAAAAGCACGATATTGAAATCTTTAATTAGTAGATATTATTATACCCGCCACTACTACAGAATGGGGGTATAATCTTTTTTCTTTTTTTTTCATACTGTATGCGACAACCCAAAATTCTGAATTGATTAAGCTATGTCCGGTCGTCTTTGCGTCTGTGTGGTGTTTGTTGTTGGCATTCTCCTGGTGGCAAAAATAAAGATATCGACTTCATATTTCATATCAGTGAGCGGAAAAGTTGTTCGATCCAAAAAAATTTCAAAAGCCTTTGTCCTTGGATAAGAATATGGTGTTCATCAAAAAATCTCAAAAATTGCTGGCTATAGGTTGACCACAAGAAAACAGGATCGACAAATGGGCAGGCGTACGAACGGACAAGCAAATGATTCTGGATCGATCGTTTTAATAAAAGGTGTAGTAGATTCTTATAAAGCTTTCATTTCAAATACTATTCTTCGTATAATGATGATTTTAAAAACTTTTCAAAATGGCAATCGAAATGCCACGCCTGCAAACTGGTTGACACTACTTAACCGACAGTTTTTGTTAATCCTTCAACTCTACTTCTAATGGTTGCCAAAAATCTTTATCTTAATTTCTCTTTGATAACAATTTTAAAATAAAACCATCAAAAGTAATTATGTCCTTTTCCCGACATTTGGAAATCGTCATTAATGAGTTTAGGTATCAAAGTTTTTACAATATTTTTTTTAAGTTTATAATTTAAGTTTATAATAGCAAACGAACTTAAGTCCAAAGTTAAAAGCTCAAGACGATATAAAGAAGAATATCGATCAGATACATCAGTAAAGGTTTAAAATAAACGGTTTACAATACTTTAAGGATTAAAGTACTAACAAGCGTATATAAGTATAAATTAACTATACAATTACCTACTGCACCGACTTGACAGTCGCAGAATTGCACAATCACGCCAGCGGGTGTGGAATGACACCTTGACATTTTTTTATACCCAGCACAAAGGAGTAGGGCCGTATTGCTTTTGCAAAACATTTGCACCATCAGGAAGGACACTTTAAAGTCCATGTAAAGTTCTGAAACAATTTTTATCAGTCAATACGCCGGACCATCTGTATCTAGCATGCTCTGTGGCAAGCTTTCTAATAATTGCAAAAATTGTATAATCGACTTCAAAATTTGCAAAATCTATTTAACCCTACTATGCAACATAAACTAGGAACACCTCTGTTTTGGAAAGGAAAAAAAAATGGTTTGGGATTTGGCTTGTAACTATATTTACAAAATATAGAAGTGTGTCTACAAAAATTGGAAGCGTCCACCCGACAGCACAAAGTAAACAAATATTTTTTTTACGTTTTTTTAATTTTTTTTTTTTTTGATTTACACCCTAATTGTTATTTTTGTTTTCAAATGTACGGGAAGGCGTTCGGTATGAAATGCTAATGAGAATCGAAATTTAGTTTTATACCCATCACCGAAGGATGAGTCCTGCATTCATTTTGTCAAAACGGTTGCAACGCTCCAAAAGAAATTTCATAAACCACACTAATTATGTCCGGTTGTCCTTCTCTGTAATGTCGGTTGTAAACATTCGCCACGTAAACTGATAACTGCTCTGCTTTACAAAAGGAACATTGGAACAAAAGGAACATGAATTTGAATGTATGAGACTATGGGCGAGGCTGCAGTATCTGTAGGCGCAGAAAGAACCTTCAACAATCCCATAAAGTATATAAAATACTCGCCAGTTTCAAATTTTAAATGCACCTAACCATGTCTATCTGTTCGTCTGTCTACCTGTCCATCTGACCAAGTATGTAGTATTTGCGGTAAACATGCTCTCGTGCAAAAATGGAGATGGCATAAACCGGTCAAAGGGTACGCATATATTGTCCACACGCCTACACCATGAAAACTGTAAACACCATTGCTTTCCGCTTGTTACATAAATAATGTAAATACTCATTTTTATTCCGAAAATAAAAAAATCAGCTGCGCGCATTCAATACTACGGGGAATGAAAATTTAAAACTTTAAATTTTCCTTTTTTTTGCCTTTAACGGGTGTAAGACATTCGCCCACAGCCGAATGCAATTTTCTTACTTGTTTTTATTTATTTCACATAACGAGCGTCACAGAGACTTGTAACAAATACATAAGGTTGCTTACACTATTATAATAGTAATAAAATTTTTATTTCTAGATGTAAAAACTGCAAAATTATCTTTCGTAAGAGTCACTTTTTGTACACTTCTGGCTGTCATAAAGCTGTTGTTGTTTACATGATATTTATAGATAATTATATTTAATATACGCTCGTATAAAAAACAGGTATATTTATGCAACTTATATAGAAAACTAAGAAAAAATATCATTCCCATTACTCCGCCTACTTCTTCTCGGTAGCTTTAGAGAAATATGAGAAATTGTTATGACGGTTAACAAGTAATTTTAACATTACGATAATAATTTCCACAACCGAAAATGTATGAAATATGTGAATGTGATTTATAATATCAACATAACCTTCTTAAACTAGAGACCTGTAATGTACGAACACATGCACGCAGACACAGTCGTACATTCACACACACACACACACACACACGCACACGCACAAGTATATATTATGAATATAGGCAGTGATAAGTATAAGTATATAAATATACATACATATATACAGTATACATATATATATATATATATATGCATATATATACTTAACACTTTATGGTGTAGTAAAGTGACATGAAATCTCTTACTGTGTTGAATAACATACTCTTAACACATGCACATACGTAGGGACACAAACAGACCGTATAGAATCATTACATACGTATATAAACGACATAAAGATAAATGAATAGAAAAAAAAGGCATTTTTTTTCTTTTGATTATATTTGCTGAAAATTTTTGCAGTAAAATGTCACTTAAGTATTTCAGAAAAGCTCTTCGGGAAAAAAAAAAGACAAAAGCAAATACATTCACTTGCAGTACACATGGAAAATGTTAAAATTGTTATGCCAATGTCTTTTTGTCTTGCGTTTATATATGTGACTCTGTATGTGTGTTTGTGTGTGTGTGTGTGTGTATATATATGCATATATGTATGTGCATGTGCGTTTGCTATATACGACTGTAGGTTAAAGCAGTATTCAGTACTCATGCCAGAGCTGAATCTATTAAGATGCATATTAAACCCGAAAAGTCAGTTAGACAGCAGCATGGCAGGCAAGTACTCTCTTTCAGCCATCAATATAATAAAACCTCACAGGCAACACATGTGCCAGCGTTGGCTGGGTGCATTTATTACGCCATATATAGGCACTTTGCACACAATGTTTATACATTATGGAGTACCTTTCTGGGATGTATTGGTAACATATACATACACATAAACATATACATATACTTATACACATATATATATATATATATAAGCAAGCAATGCCATATATTGAGCCTAACTCCGTCTGAGCAACACCCTGAGCTTGATGCATTGTCCCAATTGTAAGTGGAGCTGTCGTGTGTGTGCTGCCCGATATGTCAGCTGGTTAAAGCTGCTATGGGTGAGCACTTGCATAGCTCGTATGGTTTACCACAATGCCTCGTTCGCTCTCTTTCTAGCTCAAGATCTATATTACCCAGTGAGCCAGTCGGCAAAAGTTTTCGATGGTGTTTGCGGAGTAGGGTTCAATTTTTGGCGGCGGAAACAACTGAAGGCTGTTTTTCAGTCATAACTCAAACCACACAAAGTAGTCATACATTGTGATTTACTATTTGGTGTATTTTTGTTACTGTTGTTATTGTTGTTGTACAGTTTATGTTATTACTCACCACATAGAAACACATTGTGCAGGCTCTGTGCATGCTGTTGTGCGTTGTTGTTGTTGCTGTGGTTCGTAACTAGGGTTCGTGTATAATGATTTCTAGGTTTGAGTATTTTCTATACACTAAGTGTGTGAGCGGTAGTTTATGAGTCCTCTGTGTGTGTGTGTGTGTGTGTGTACGTGCGAGCGTGTGTGTGTGTGTATGTAAATATGGGTCAAACTGTAGTGCAATGTCCTCAACATCCGCATTGCCGTAGTTTGAATTTTTCTGTTTGGGAATTGCATTCAGGAATATTTTACGTTTTACACAAAATTTTACACTTTCCATGTATTTGCACAAGTAAGCCTAGAACGAACTACGCATATATATATATATATAGTATATATTGATATATTTGTTTCTGTATATTTCGTTTTTATTTTCTTCCGTTTTGAGTTAGTACTGCCTGGCTGTGCATAACTCAGTACTCAAAACCCTTTAGGTATTGTTCTATGTTTGTGTGTAATAAATATGTGTGTAAAATATTTATATACATATTTATATATATATGTATATATAAATTAATTTAACCCTTGAGGTAACTAAAGTTGCCCGGCTTATTAACATTTATTCGATCATCATAAATTTACTGCCTTAAAATATATTTGTAGTCAAATATCATCAAAATTTAATTGGATTTTTCTCCTACTCAGCTTTCCAAAAAAAGAACGAATAAATAAAACTTAAATCACAGGGCAAGTAAGTAATATCCCAACTTCACTGGTTTTGAAAACATAATCCTTTTCCTGTCACATTGTTATCAGGGTCATAGAAAACCAAGAAGATGCCTTCTAAGCAAAACAAAGTGTGGAAAGGAAGCCACTATTTACTGGAATCACTCTGCAGTGCCACAAGATGGTGTAGCAAATTTTTGGTCAGATGTTCAACTTACTTCCAACAGGCATTAAAAGAAATCTCTTAGATTAGCCACATTTTTTTCGCCATAGCGTATCTGTTTTGAGGCATATCAAGACTTTTCTTTATCAGGTGTGGGTGGATTGTAAGTATTTTGCTCAGTGAGTCTCGCTGCAAGAAGGCAGTGTCGCTTGCATAACAGATTCTTCGAAACTCGATATTACTTGACAATTGTTGCCGAAGACTTCATAAGGCGCAGATAATTTGCTTGGCCACCTAGACCCTTGCTCTACAACAACAACAAGAATGGTTCAAAATGGATCAGAAGTCCGCTTACGCTTATCAAACATTCTAATTTTGCGTCTTTCTTATTTGGTTTTTCATTCTCTTGAAATTAAAACTTTGTCAAAGGCCTCGAACTTGACCGTTAGAAGTTTTCCATCAACGACGAATTTTATTAAATCGGGGCCTCATATTGCGCCAAAAAGTCTCTGCAAAAAGAAAATGATTTAGGAGTATTTTTAGCGACTAAGAACTGGCTGGCCGTAGGTTCAAAACTCCAGTGCAGTAGATTTTTCAATAAAGCTTATAGCCTTAGATGCTAGTGCTTTTACACTTTAGTCTTTGAATTTATTTCCCTCACTAAATTAATTTAATAATAATAGGAATTTTTTCTAATTTTTACAGTGATGTCTACGAAATACTATCAAGGCGTTAGTATTTAATAAAAACATAATTATCGTGTGATCGTAAATCGTGTATTTTTATCGTAGCATCGATTCGAGAGCGAGGGTTTGCCTTAGATGTTTTCTTCCCTTTTCTCTGTTTCTCTTTCTTGCAATGGAGTTTCGTGTATATATACATATGTAAGCTAAGATTTCCCTCAGATCGAATATAATTTCCGTCCAGTGCTTCAATAAACCATACGAATACGTGTTCATGTCATTTTCAAAATCAAGATAAGAGCACTCGAGCATTGTTATAGTCCTCTGGCTTGCAAAAGAGTCTAAAAAAAAATAGAAATAATAAAAATCTTATGTCACTTCAGCCAGATCGAAACTTGAGCGCGACATTCTGCATATATATAGGTTTATATTATATATATTTAGAGTGTATATATATATCTACTTCGCCTAAACTAATACCTTCACGATACCTATGATTTACATTTTAATTTATTTGTTCCTTCCCCCCAACTTGTGATAAGCATTTCGCAATTTTAATTATTTTTCCTTTATTAACAAGATTGTTAACAATAGTAGTATCTATTTCTATGTTCCTAAAATTGTATTTTATTAGACGCAACCTAGCATACCTAAGAAGAAGGTCTAAGACGTTTTACTATGCGATAAGATATACAATGCCACAACACTCATAATTGAGTTTTAAGTTGACAAAGGAAAACCACCCATGAAAACGTTCAGTTACATTATTTTGAATGACCTTTTTTTTTATGTAGTAATTATAAATACATACATAGAGATGTGTAATTGTGTGCTTCTTTGAAAGATTGTCTAGTTTTGCTTCATATAGAGTCGATTGATGTCTTTACCTGAAAGCTCCTTCCTTGCAATGCAAAACAATTTAACATAAATACCATCTTTCTATAAAAATAAATGATGTTATCGTAATTTTTCTTTAATAAGAGATTTATTGTGGAACCACTGGCGGCCCGTACCATGTTAGAACAAGAAAATGGACTTATTTCAAAATTACAACAAAAATAATACAAAGATTGTCATTAAATGCAAATTTTTTGTGAAATGTATACCATATTTTCGGACGAAAGAAATAGAAATTCATTTGCAGCCATAATTTAAAACAAAGTTAATAGTCTCCTGTATTTTCACTTTACCGCCATGTCATTCAATGACGTTTAACATTTTATACGTATTACAGATATGTACAGATTGTTGAAATTAAGGCTTTGAGCTAAGGTAAGTATAACTTGATTGTGTTATTTGAGAGTTTGATTTAATCTATTCATACACATCACAGTGTCTAACAATCAGCTTGTCTTCCTGTATATATTTTCTTGAGAACATATATAATCCCTAAGAAGCGTATAAATTGTGCATGAGTGGCTGAGTAGATACAAATCGCGACTACCATGTCAGTGCTCACAGTTTCAAATCTTAGTGCGGGAAAGCATACTTGGTCGTAGCTATAGTGGTTGCTCAGTCGGAAAAGGCGCAATACTTACCGGCATCGTTCTTTACCATCACCATATGAACAGTTTTGGAGATATTCCCTCAGGGATTGGTCACATTACAAGAAGAACAAAATTTGAAATAAGAATTAAGACTGTTTACTACTCCAAGCGTCAATCATAATGACTGATCAGTACTCAGTATTCATCAAAAGTGGAAACGAAATCCCACAAATCTTACAAAATAAAAAATTATTTACTAAAATCGAAGCATTTTTTTCAGTCAATATTTAAAAAGAATCCACGAATATTTTGCTAGGAAAGTGCAGTTGAAGTTTCGACTCAGTCGGTTAAGAATTGAAGGTACAACCAAAATGCTATTTTTGGCGAGATTGCTCCGCCGCCAATTTTTTTCAAAAATTAGTAAAAACCGATTTTCGATACCTGGTTATCCATAATTTCGTACTCAGACTTAGCGTTATGGCTTTTATCAAATCTCTTATATAGATCGCGATAAACGCTGTCTCAAAATATGTGTCTGCGTATGTTTAATAAGTCTTCAAGCAGTAAGCCCAGCTGTGAATGAGATTTATCTGACATTTTACTTACAACACAATTGCTAGATTAAAAGCAGATGTAATGGTATGGATGATGTAGAGGCAGAAAAATACCGTAAGTGTTTATATATAGATACCCTTGCGACGGTACTACTATGCAGATAGGGTCTGTTACTAACTTAGGTGATTTCTATACATATATTCACCTTCGATGGTATTCATCGCGTATTACTGCACCAGGAAATAAAGTCCTTCTCACTTGAATCACTGTTATTTCATCAATTCGCTTTGAAAGTATTCATTAAAAGTCATTATAAATAGGTAAACATTGAACTCGTTAGATGTGATTTCCGTGAAAGCTCAATATTTTTTAGGCAATCTGTTGTCTATTTTAATATATTTTGTCTAAGTTTCTCATTTCATTTAATTACTTTATTGTTGCATTTTTAAATCTATTCTTTTTAATTTCCTTCTAATTTTCTTAAAGGGTTAATCATCTATCTACCTATCCTATCCTATCTATCTATCTATCCATATACCATTTGCTTGTTCTACGAGTTTACAACAACAATGCAGAAAAAAGGAAAAAAATTCCTTCACAAGCAAGCGTACATATTGTACAATACATATATACATATGTATATATATATATATATATATATATATACATACATATGCCATGAAGCTAGACAAACAGCCTTGTATTCCAACACACATGCACATGTGAAGAAGCGAAACGTTCGTAGCGTAACAAACCGATGCATGCATTTTGATTTGTATGCAGGCATACAATGTCTTATACATTTATACATATATTATGGATATGTAGTCATAGTTGATGTTATTATGTGCCTATAAGAAGAAAGAAGTAGTTTAAATTTTATTATTACTGATTCCGTGTGCGAAATGCAACAACAAAGACAACAATAACGACAATAACAAGACACACACACACACACACACACACACACATACATATACACACACAAACACGAACACGCACACATCTAGATATATGTATATTATGCGGCTGTTGTGGAAGAGAACACAAAAGTATATTTTGCAAAATTCTAACCTTATTTTCTCCGCATGCAAGCACACACTTTTCATAGCGTGTGCTTATATAAATGCTTATGTGTTTTTATATATATATACATACATATATATATTTATATAGCTGACGGGGTTTGACTCTCTGCTGTTTTTATTACTGTTGTTGTTGTTATTATTGCTTCTATTATTGTTATTGTTGTTATTATTGCTTGCTGTGTGTATGTGTATGTGTGTGTGTGCATGCGTGTGTGTGTCGCATGTATTTTCTTTATAAATACCTTTTGGTAGCTTCAAGGTACTTAAAATGATGAAATGAAAATTGCCTTCAGCAAGTATGTACTTGTTTTACGACTGTCATATACAGACTTGCATATGAAGAACGTAAAACACAACACATCGAACACACATCAGGGTGTTAGTTATTCTTATATTCTCTTGTTTTACTCGAAATAGAAACCCGTGAAAGAACAATAAACGAAGAGTTCAAAACTAAAGTTACTGATTTTTTTTATAATTTTATATTTTTTTTTTTTTTATATTTTTTCGGAAAATATTTATAAAATTGGTTCACATATTATTGTGAAAATGATAAATGTTTGCATTTCACAACCCAAGTCACTTGAAATGTAATTACCTGAAAATTTTTGTTTGCTTCTTTTTTGTTTATTTATTTTTTTTTTTTCTAGCATTTTTGCATACATGAAAATACTATAAATGCAGGCAAGTCTGTCCATAACATTATGAGTGACTATGAGTTATGAGTTGTATAAAATAACACTTGCACCCTCTTACCTATAGCACCCTTCATTTTACTTCCTTCTTTTCAACAATTATTTATATTTTCTATTTTTAGACCGCATATCTGTTGTGTAAATCTATCTACGGAGTTTGTGTGTGCATGCTCATTTAATTTTATCCGCATAATGTCAATCAGTGTCTTAGTATTAAACTGCAAGGCCTTTGCCCTTTGCCCTTCGGAAGGCTATCTAATCTTAATCAATCCCGTTATTTTCAGAATCAACCCATAACTTTAGATTATGAATTTTAACATTGAACTACAAATTATTAAGCGGAAGAGTAGTGCGAATGATTTATAGGAAAACATTTTCTGTAAAATGAATTATTTGACTAAATTGAAAGTATGGATGTACTAACTGACTGTAAAGGCTTGCAAAAAGTTTCTAAGCAAATCTAAATATAATTGCAGTCCATAGGTGTCACTAACAAAAGCTCTACTTTTTCTTTCTTTTTCTTTTTTACTCTAAGAAAATTGTACATACCTTGGGTATAAGAAAGAATTAAAAACAATTACGTATATCTTGGGGCAAATCACTTATTTTTACCATTTTAAAGTTAAATACGAAATATATAAAAAGTTCATATTAGATTACCATATAAAATATTTGTGCTAATTCTAGAATCAATATCTTCTATAGGGTATTGAGTTTAAGAAATAATAATCATTTTCTACATGAGCTAAATCTTCCGGTCTTATGCGAGGGAGCTATGCGGAGTATATCAGAGGTCAATTAAAGTTTTCTGTTCCTTCATGGAGCTACAACAACATCATAAGTATGTTCTTGCTAATGACAAACAG
>CCAG010007230.1:0-19746 GCA_001077435.1 Glossina morsitans morsitans | reverse complement strand
TTATAAAAACATATAATAAATCGAAATGTAAACATAAATATAAAAATGAATAAATAAAAGTAAACAAAACCCTGCGATATTCAAAGATGATAATACCCTCACATACACAGCCAAAAAGGGTTCATTCTTGACTTGAAAAGCATCAGAATATCATCAAAGATTTTATCAGCCAGCATAACCACCTGACCTTAACATAATTGAATCGTTTCGGGGGAGCTTTGGAGCAGAAAGTGAGCGCAAACACTTTACGCTGCTATATTATAAATAAATATTGTGTATCTGTCAGGTGCTCATGTTATTTTGTCCATCTCCAGCTTATTTCAAATAAATATAACCCGTAAAGCAACCCTGAAAAGATGTTAAGGTTTTCTGTCTTTTGCCCCTGTTTTTAAGGTTTGGGAGACCTCATCCCATGTTTTATACCTTTATATATGAAATTGAATCCAAAATTTATATTTCAATTTCACAAGCGATTTTATTTTTATTTTTTTTTCCCCTGTCCATGTAACATGGTGACGGCCAGAAGAATGGTACAAGGAGGTGGCCGCAGCCTAGTTGGGCTTTGTGCCCAATCAATAAGTGTTTTGCTTTTACCGAGCACTCACTACAGCCCGCAGCAGCTACGAGCAAAGTGAGTATAGGATTTGAACCCGTGAATACTGACTTCTTAGTGGCGGTTCTTACCTACTCGGTTATTCTTTGCCATTTTTAGAACTTATTGAGAAGCTAATGTAAAATATCACTGCTTTCAAAAGTAGGTATACTTTGGGTTTTCATAAGCAAACATCTGGCTGTTGAAAACGGGATAAGTTCATTCTTGTACGTCATTCAAAATACACAAAACAATGCAAAGCTAACTTTAAAAATCAAAAGCACTTTGAGAGGGCAAGGTCGATCTTTAAATACATTACATTGTTACGACTAATAAGCTTCTTCATTTATTTACACAATGAAAGATCGTGTCTCCATGTAAAAGCATACTTACATAAGAGGAAGCCGAAACGTGGTACAAATTTTTCAAAACTACTTTTCTTACCAAAGATCTTTTTATTCTTCGCCGACTTTCGCCCCAAAGTCCTAAAAATTAGAATTTTTCCCATATAAAGGCTTACTTTCCATGAGAATCCTTATGTGACCTGATATTCAAAAAACAGACTTACCTACTTGACACTTAGCAAAGCAGACGTATATATCGAATCACTTTCTTAGGTCGTTATTATACGGTATTAAAAATCAGGTCCTTTTTGTTATATAAGGGCTTACATTTTGTAGCAACTGTTGTATGCGAGAGGGTTTAAAACGTTGGATCCACTTTCGACTCACATTTTTCACTTCAATTTATTGTCACGTCAATCCGATTTCTTTTTTATACGTTTCGCCCATAAGCGAAAATACATTAACTGAACAAATTTTGTGAAGATATTTCGAAAATTTCCAGCTGTATGTTAATACAGCTAGGACAGACGGGCAGAGAAGCTTAAGCGGATTCAGAAAATGAATCAACCGTTTAATTCGTTGTGGGTGTTGCTCACATTTCCATAACTTAATATACCCTGTCCTACAACCGGTGTACAATTATCTGTATTAGCCCGTCTTGCAAATAAAATAGTAAATTTGGAAGACACTTAAGGTGTGGTCCGTTGATGACATCTGTTGAGAAGTATTTCGCTTTTTGCACGCACTGTTTGGTTTCCCTTATCAGTTCTTACGCGCAGATCGATAGCATAAACTGTGAAATTTGATGACTGTCCGTAACAGCTTAGCCCCGACATGTAAATGCCAAGTTTTCTATCTTAGCTGTTGTGATCACGAAGGTCCCAACAACAGATAGACGCATAAACGGACAAATTTAACTCTAAACGTTACAAGCCGAGCGGCAAAGCTTACATACCGGCTGCACTTCGAAAATATTGCGGCAGCAACGATGCTGCATTTTATAAACATGTCTTCTTCCTATCATTTGTTACACACAGGAATGTAATACAAGTTATACCGGGTTGCAAATCAACATGAACTGTTGAACCGAACACGGTAAGATCATCTCAGGGATTGCAGAGATATTTTTAATACAAAATTTCACATTAATTGTCAGAATTACTCCATACGCGTATATCGTTTTCTTTAGCTGCCATAAATCGCATGAAATAAACCTTTTGTAGTAGCTATCCGTTGGGGACTTTACAGTAGAAATACATGTAACAGATATGCGTATCGAGTAATAGATTTGCTTAACTGATAAAAGTTTTTGGTCGTAGCTCATTGACCACGACAATGGTACTCTTTTTTTTTTTTACCTATTGTTAAAACTCTTCGTCTCAAAATGTTATTTTATTCGTGGCATATTGGCTTTTTGATGGCATTTGTGAATAAGGCTAATAAATTTATAATTTTCAAAGCCTAAGTATAATACTTTATAAAATGTTGATACGGTTTCTTTACCGTTACGTTATGTTATTGAAGCGAACATATTCCCGGTAATAAAAACAGGCAATAAATGTTAAAAATATCAAAATGTATGAGAGAATTTATTTAGATTTATTTGAAAATGTTTTATTGGCTTTTGATCAAAAATGAATATAAAAAAAAAACACTTACACACATTCACATACGGATAAACTCATGTTAAAAAAGTCGGTAAAGAGAAAAGTGCTTTATATTTATACTGCAGTTTTTCAGTGAGTAAATTAGCCATAAAGCTTTTAAACAACCACTTTTCATCATTAGCAAATCGTTAAAAACACACAAACATACCAAATGAAAAGAGAAGGAAAGAGAATAACAACAGCAAATAAAACTTGTCAAGAGTAATAAATTACTAACATAGGACAGTAAAAATCTTTTTCAAAATAAATAAAAAATAATTTTTCAAAAAAAATAAAAATATTATATTCGCCTTAGAAAGAATCTTTGATACACCACCACCTAGTTAGAAGCATGTTTGCGGATGCATAACACACAAATAAGGTTTGATCTGTGGGCTTGAGCTACAAATCTGTTGCGAACGGTTAGGTGTCTATTTCAATTCCTGCATACGGTCATTACTGCAACAACAGATGATGGGCGGACTGAGAGTCGAAGGGGAATAATTGAAAAATGATCATGGATAGATATATATATTTAGGTGATCCGTGGTTTCCGCAGTTGCTAGAAACGAAGAGTTACTATAGAGCTAACCTTCGATTATTACCACGAAAACTCTACATTATTTCACTGAAAGCCAATTGGCCGATTAGGACTATGTCGTCCTAGGGGATCCGTGGTTTCCGCAGTTGCTACAAACAAAGAGTTACTATGGAGCTAACCTTCAACCAATTGGCCGATTGGGACTATTTTTGCATTTCCATTTCCAAATGGCAACAATGAACATTTTTTCTGCATACGATTGCAACGTAGCAGGTTGCAGGTCGAATCGGACCTATGACCATCAATGAATACACGCGTTAAATTTCGATGTTCTACATAAATTTTTGAGAACACGATATTGCCAAGAATAGATGGAAGAGAGAATCACAGATTGACCGAAAATCGTCTATTGATCAAGGCATCTCCGATGAATATTTCTAAAAGTTCCAAATGCGAGAACAAATTTAGAATTCCGCTATTCCTTGTTGATGCGTATAAAAATTGAAAACTATTTAGGATAATTTTGGGCATATATGTCTGCCCAAATCTATGTCTGTATATGTGAGCATGTGTGCGTGTGTATATTTGTATCGAAGAAAAATACCGCAAAACGTATTTTAAATTGTTGTATTACAAACCCAACACATAAAACACGCACACACACATACACACACACACACACACACACACACATACGAACACTCAATAATGATAATAGCATGTGTGTCCATGTGCGTGCGTGCACAGTTTACATCAACAGTCTGATGCATGATGTCATGATGTCGGCCACTTTTTTGACTTTTTGGCTTTCCCGTCACCATCATTTAACTTAAAGGTTGTTTGATCCTTTGTCCTTAGGTTGTTGTTATTCTTAGTCTTATTGCTTGCTTGCGGCTTGTCAGTGAAAAGAAAACCTTTGCAATTTAGCTTGAGTTGAGCTGAAAGATAAATTAATAGTTTTCAATCGCCAGCCAATCCCAACAAAAGCAAGCAAGAAGAAAGAAAGAAAACAGCCAAAAACGTAAGAAAAAAAAGAAAATGAAAAGAGATTCCAAACCATTATAAAAAAATTCTTTTTGGCATTTACGCTCTAACACATGTACTTGTGTATGCATACATCTACACACTTTTGCGGCTAATATTGTTTTGTTTCGTTTTGTTTAGCCTTTAAACCTTCCATAAAGATGTTGTCTCTTGAGATATTTAGTTCAATTGCAAAAAGAAGAAAATGGGTAAAAAGGCGTAAGAAAAAACATCGTTACTTAAATGCAAAGAAAGACAACAAAAACTCCGACTGCAGTTTAGTAAACTGAACTAAAAACAACTGTCGTTTGTCATTTTCAGTTTCCGCAAATAAAAGCGAAAAATTGAGTGACATACACATCTTAGGTCTCTAATGCAGAGAAATGTGATAAAAGACAAGGAAAAAAAAAAATGAAAAATCTTTGGCTCATCTAAAGGAAAAATTTAGATAGACAGCGCACCTCTTTGCTACAAATCAAAAAGATTTACGTATTAAACTCAACGTCTATTAAGTTTAACTTTAACTCTTAAATTTCTTAAAGACAAACATTTTTCCTATCGATTATCAACTCCTGGTAGAGGTAAATGATAGATTTAATGAAAATCAATGTGTGAAAATTCCTCATCACAAAAAGTTTAGTGAATCATGTAAGTTTTCCAAAAAAAAATTCAAAATTCCGGTTTCCGTAACTAAATTACAGCAATGATTATTTTATAAGAAAAAGTTAACAATTCATTAATTTTACTATGCACAGACATAGATTGCATTCTGTCGCAAAGATAATTGTGGTGTATGCACCTATTTAGCTCACATTCATCATAGCATTGAATGTTGTGGACAATCCTGGCATTCATTGTTATAAGAAAGATCATGTCTAAGCTGTCAGCAAATGCCTTACAATACATCAACAATACATTATTCATTTCGTAGCATTGATTCACTAACACTATACCACTCACTGTTCGTCCTACATTAAAGTGTTGATTGTGCCATCACTTTTATTGTTAATTGCTTGCGTCTTGTTTTTATTTATCATTTTACCAAACGATTGATTATTTCACTGTACAGCATATATCCATGGCAATGGTTGATGGTAACTTCTACTATTTTATAATACTACTGTTTGTCCTGCTGTCCTTGCATTGAACCTTTTAAACAGTATAAAAAGGTTAATTGACCAAAACACACTGTTCATTGCCTTTTAAGGTGTCCCTACGGTGTTTTGATATACAGTTAATGACATTATGTCTTAAACCATATTATTGAGTGATTTTCATCATATTACTGATTATATTTAATCATGGTTTGTCTTGAAATTTTGGAAATTTACTTACTTATCATTAGTTGTCTCATATCTCGCAGGATTTACTAATTCGTAAAACATTATTGACATAAAGTGTTCTATAGTGTATTATTGTTTATTTTATCTCTAGTGATGATTTTATGCAGTATCATTGCCGGTAATATTATATAGCATTAATTTGATGATATATGATGTTATAATAAATCACTGTTTCATTCACCTTACGTCACATCATTAATAATGTTATACGCTATAAGATTGATAGTCCGTGCTATTATGTTAACTGCATTTACTATATTATCATTGTCTTACTTGCTCTTACTTTTATTTCATTTATTTATTATATCACTCATAAAGTTATACTGTTTTCAATTTATGAGTAGCAAAGTATATTAAGTTCTTGAGGATGTATGTATTACTTAGAAGGACTTAGGATAGATTCACTTTTTATTATTTTATTATATCGTTTAAGAATCATTTTCTGAAATTAAGTTTGTCTGCCTGTCTGTCTATCAGTCTCCGCCTGCCCATGTATTTTTCTATTCAACTTGAAGATCACAAGTTTTCATCGATTTTCAGCGAAATTTAGTACGTCGAGGACAAACACTTTTGAAAATTAATCGTTTTGCACCCCTTCCGCTATAGCGTTTCATTTTGAAAAGTTATTCAAATTCAATACATCTCGACAACAAATAATGAACACAAGTAGGTCGGCAAAGCAACTTTTGAAGCTCTTCCTGCGAAATGGAAGTGAGCAAGCATTTCAATTTTTACATTTTTATGACAAAAATTGATGTAAAAGAAAATTATACGAAATTTGGTCCATGTATGGAATTGAGTGTACCAAATTTTGACCACGTATGCCATCAGACATAAGGACACTCGTAAAAGATAAGGAAATGAGAAATAATTTTTAGGTATTAGGCGAAGTGGTGTAGGGTATTTAAAGTTCGGCCTCGCCTTACCGTAATGATTTTATTTATTTGCTGTCTTATTTACCCAGTTTAGTTAGTTAGTTTACCATCACTATTAATGAAATTGCGGGCTTTTGAATTTCACATAAGTTGTTATAGAACTTTATTGATTAGCATTGATTGGCCTATCAACGATTGGCTTATATTACAGTATTGACTTTGTTATAACCACATTGCTATTCACTTATCTAAATTGTGCTTGTTTTTCACTTTTTCATGTCATTAATTGCCTAACACGTTAAATTTCGTATTGCGAAATTGATTACTCATAGCAATGATTATCACATCATTGATTGCCATATTTTGCAGTTTTGACCCATCACTTTTCAATTATCTAAATTTCCCTTTTATTTTTTTATGCATTTATATCATTAATTACATGACAATACTATAACACTACAACGTATCATTGTTTGTATACGGCATTAACGGCCTTATCATTGATTGCGTTATATTGCAGCATTGAGTTTGTTACGGTCACATTTATTCACTTAATTGACCGCATATTGACTACATAACATCGGATTTTTTATTCCTGCTATTTTGGTGCATCATTGATTGCTTTGCCATTAAACAACTATCTTAATCATACAATGGTACAATTTGTTCTACACTAGATTATTACTTATATTACGCATCATATTGATTGTTTAAAATCATGCCATAAATGTTTTCCTGTATCACTGATTGCCTTATTTCTCTTAAATCACGTCATTAAACGGTTACAAGCATTTTGCTAAATGTGTTTTATTAACCTATTGATTAATGCCTTCCCTAGTTACATAAAATCCTCACACAGCAACAAATTTTTAGCATTTTTACAGTACACTATTAATAACTATGTACCATCTCATTGATCATGTTATATTAATTCAATTGAACCATAGCACAGATCGCTTTTTTCCAATATTCACGTTTAGATTATAAAATTAGCTACCAAGTTAACTGCTACTATAAATTTGAAGTATTTTTACTGCAACGAATCATTGATTATTCTATGGCGTCTTGTTGATTGCCATATACCTTGCCATTGATTGCATTATAACATCATCTTTTTATTTGTGGTACGGGGTCTATTAAGTTCGTGCGGTAGAAGGTCTTAAGATAGACCCATCTTTTATTACTATCTAAGCCTGACTGTCCGTCTGTCCGTCTCATGTCTGTCTATGTAAAATTGTATACAACCTACAAGCTGCAATTTTTTAAATATTTGAATGAAATTTCATATATTGAATTTATTTGAGCTGCCTTGACCGGATCGGTCCACTTATTTGACCACCCCACATATGCTGACTTTTTTTTGAACAAGAGAATATAGCAATTTTCAAATTTTTCGACAAAGCTCGCTGAGTTATAGTATTACGACATTCTAAATTAGTGTAGAAAATTTGAATCGGCTGGGAAAACGTTTTGAACCCCCACTCTCTCTCCCGAACGCTGAATCCTTATATGGTGAAACAGTCTAATCTTCATAAGAGTAAATCAACAAAGAAATCAACCTTACTAAATTTGGATCACGTTGGTCTATTTTTTGGATACCACTGCACATAAGGACTCTTACGAAATGTCAACCGTTATGTGTCAAAAAGGCCTAATTGTTAATGTTTTATGATAAAAATTCGTTCATGTTAACAATTTGACATAAATATTAAGTGGAGCAAATTTGAACCATATGAATCTATTTCTTGGACACCACTCCATATAAGATTTTTCATGAATAGTAAGTTCTTCCGAAAAGTATAATAATATTTTTCGATGAAAATTGGACCATAGTAGCAATTTAATCAAAAACTTAATGGTAGGGTATTTGGATCACATGGATCAATTTTTTAGACCCTAACATATATAGGGGTTATCATGAAAACAAAGCCCTCACGCGGCCTGCGAGGCTAGATTTCTCTGACAAAACTGAAAAATAAACAAATTTTTGTGAAGTAAATTAAGTTTGTTAAATATGGATCGCGTCATGTGTTGTTCCGGGCATCCTTCAATACGGGGGCATTCTTGAAAAATATGCCTTTGCCTGAAAATGATGTGTACTTTTTGATCTATGATTACTAAAACGAGCGAATAACTAGGTGAAATGTATAACGATCTTAATTGATTTTCATAAAACAAGGATTAAGTGACACTTTAAGCTGCTATTGATAGTTCATTACACTAATACATTGATTATCTTTACATTGACATTTTATGACGTCATATTAAAGTTCTTACCTTATAACATATGAGTTGTTTCTCATCGACGACATACAATTAACCTTAAATTAATAATCATTAATTTTCTTGTTTAACACAATGTCACGAACTATTCTGCAATGTTGAAGTCCATTAATTCCTTAATGAGAAGTTGAAACATTATCGCATTGGCTTCCTTATCACTTAGCATTGAGCCTTAGAAGCGCAATTAACGAACGAATGGAAAATAATTGCTTTTCTTTCTTTAAATTTGAACTTTTTTTTAAATATTTGAAAAATTAATTAAATTTTCCATCATCATCATCATCATCATCATCGTATCACTTACATTATTCATCTTTTATGTATCGTTTCGCTATATAAATTATTGATATTAATATTTAAAACAATTTTTATTTTCAATTACAATTATTACAGGTTTTTAACTTATTTTCTCTTTATATATCTATATATAATTGCGATATAATCGAATTGTGGATTTCGTGGCATATTTGAAATAGCACGTCAATGGTAAGTGCGGTAAGTATTCAATGGTGATGGAACTGAATGCCTATGAAAATTATAATATAAACACTTTATAATTAAATTTTTTTATTGTACAATAAATAAAAATAACCATCAGGTTTTCATAACAATAAAAAGGTAGACAGATAGACAGACATTTGTATGTGTAGGTAAACATGTATTTTCGTCAATTGTTAAATTATGTTAAATACACTCAAAAAAATATGATTATTATCTTATCACAAATTCGCTGCTTTATCGTAACTCTGTGGTCAGTAATCATCGTTGCGTTCAATTTAAAAAAAAAAACTTCAAGAATGTGATAAATTATTTTTATTTATTTATTTATTTTTTTTTTTTTTGGCTTATAAAGTACGCTAAAATTAAAACATATAGATTTTTGATCTGATTTATGAATTTCTAAAGATTTTTGATCTGATTTATGAATTTCAATATTTTTCTTCTAACTTCTTCGCTTTGACGATTCCCAAAACGATCTTTGGTTAAATCTTTTAACAGATTTTTAGTACTCGTGCATGGAAAATGTATAATCTTACGGGTCCTCATAGCACTTGAGATAATACTGTGTGTTGACTTTCCGCCATCGAGGGCATGAGACAATCCACATTATTTAGCAGACTACACTGCTTTCGAAGTACCAGTACCCTTGTGAGTAAACGAGAGACGTATGTAATATCTAAATAAAAGCTTCCGTGAGTTTGAAATAATCGGGGCCGCCACAAAACTCCTCGAATGCTTCCTCCCGACTAATTACGAGTGCCCTTGGAGGTCTGATATGTTTTCTTTCTATCAAGTATTTTATAAAGTTCAATGTAATACTTTAGGCCCCAATAAGGATACTTGAGTTTGGGAAAATTCATACAACCTTAGAACACCATCCAAGACTAGGAACCATCCGACAGAGCTTAAATGCCTTCTAACAGATGCCTAATGTGGTATTTCATCCGATTGAGCTCCAGTTTATAAAACACTAAACTGAAGTTCGTTAGATGCCGATCCGTGAATCAGGGTAAGTTAATGTGATTGTAGAGAGAGTTTTGCCACAAAGACTTATTGCAATTCGACTTTGACCAGTCTGAAGTTAAAGTTTGCTGCTTTTGATAATTAACACGTAACGCTTCCTTCAGGTGAGTGGAGCGTATGCAATTATTTTGTAAAAGATAGCCTTCCCTCATTTGAATGCAGCATGAATGGCAATCTCAAGCTTTATGCATAATGGATATTGTCTTCAGCTATTGACAAAAATCTTTCTGAAGTACATTCTCTGACAAAAGCAAAATAATTGAACAGTGATGCTTAAGTCAAGGTCACGTTCTAACTCTATCCACTAACAGAATCCATTTTTCCGAAGTCCTTGACTGAACGATACATCTGAGGGCAATTCATTTCTACTCGAAATGTAACGCAATTGGATGATAATGTCCATCAAGATATTACCGCAATTCTCTCTCAGTCAAATTTCTTTCACAATCGAATGTTAATCATAAATTTACCACGTCAATATAGCAGCAGTATGAACTAATAATATTCGTGCACAAAGTGACAATCGAACAGAATTTTACATTTCATCTGCGAGTAAACAGATGAAATCGTGGAAATGATTGATTGACTGCGAAATTGCAATTTTCTATAAATTCCAGCATGACCATCGAAAATTTCATTTGCAATGTCCAGAAACATATTTTCAAAAATTGCGTATTTAATTTTTCTAAGCGAAAACGACTCTTTTTTCGTTGTCCTCAATCACTCACCCCGTCGCTGCAATAAGTAAACGACTTTATATTCTCAACTTCTTTCTAACAAAATCATTTTGAGGGTATTTGAAATGTATAACATACAGGAACAACAGACCACAACGACACATATGTTTATTTGCATGCATATACGCGCACATATATATATATATATGTATATATGTATGTATATATATATATGTATATAATACATACATATGTATATATATATATATATTAATATATTAAATTTTAAATTTCGTTATACTGTAGCTGAGTTGTAGCAAAGCCCCTCTTTCAGCATATGTCCACATATATTTATAGGTAATGTAATGTAATATACCTATAGAGTTTACCAACAATTTATTGTTGAGATGTGTGTAACGTGTAGAACACTCCACATAATATTGCCTATAAAGATAATAAAATGTGTATTTGGTGTTGTTGCTCTTCCTGCGTGGCGTCAGTGTGTGTACATGTGTGTGCATTTGTGTGTTTGTGTGAGTGTGTGTGTGTATACAAGTGTGAAATTTACATGCGGCAAATATTTTTGATAGTTACCATAAAATTCTGTTACATTATAGTGAGACATTCGAGCGAGAGTGTATGTATAAATTATTGAAATTATATTTTGGGAAAATTTTGCATTTATTAACCACAATATGGTTGCAGTCAAGTCTCTACGTATTTGAGTAGATTGCTTATAATTTTTTGGCCTATAATCTGTTTCATTTATTTAATAATAAATTTTTTTTTTTTCCTTTTTTCATAAATATACAGAAATTAAATGCATGCAGGTATTCGTGACAAGACTCGCCAATGACTTGTTAAATAGCTATTATTGAAATAAGTTGAAAAAATCGTTTACTATAACATTTTAAGTATTTAATACTTTACGCCATACTCTTAAAGCTGTAATGATAAAGACAACGGGATCTCATTTAATTCCTAGTTATATTCTACACCACTTATGGTACAAAGAATATATTAACTTTGTGCGGTTGTATGCAGTACCAAGAAGACAGTACAACGGGATCTTATTTAAATCCCAGTTATATTCTACACCATCTATGGCACAAAGAATACATTAACTTTGTGCGGTTGTATGCAGTACCAAGAAAACAGTACCTTGAGACGGGCCCAGCTTTTATTAAACTGATCGCCTAAGAATTACTTTCTGAATTGTTCTAAGCTAAAGGTCACAATCTCCAAGATATTCTGATGAAATTTGACCCAAGGACGGACGCTTTTGAAAATGATTCGCATCTAACCATTTTTTTGAAAACATCCCTTACAATGCCGAGCTTTAAAAAGTCATTACGTAAATAAGTGCGAAGTGTCGTACGGTATGTAATGGTGGGCCCTGACCCGCTATAATGTTTCTTCTTTTTTTAAATTTTTAAATAAAATTTGCTTATGAAGTAAATCGTAATGCCTTGAAGCAGCCGTAGTTCGGACGGACTTTTTATCAAACTATTAGAAAGATATTTAACAGCAGTTGTGAACATCGAAAAAGTTAGGCTAGCTTTTAAAAATGATCGGTTCAACGATCTGATCCAGGTACTCAGTATATACTAGTTAGCCACGGAAATTATTTGCGAAACTATTCATTATTAATTCACCTTTTTATACATCACACACATCATCATTCACTATTACTTAGAAATATAATTTCCGGAATTCTCTAAATGGGTACATAGTTAATAATTAACGATGACCGAAAGTGGTAAGGAAGGATAATAGCAAGAATAGCAAGAGAATCTCACCTAAATTACTGATTAACCGTTTAAACGCAAATTTTCCATCATCTCTATATTGATAATTTCCACGGACTACTTTGTCGTTACGTTGGTTTGGTTGTAATAATATTGACTCTTCCTTTTAGTTTTATTGACGGATTTGTCTCCATGGATAATGGCTTTGTACTTTTCTTCAATCCTGAGTTGTAAACGTAATATCTTACATCAAGGCGGAGGAAAAAGGAAGTCAGACTTCTTATTTTGTATTTAGTGATCGGATTGATGTTGGCAAGGGTTAATAAGAGTGTGCGAAGTCAGCTTGCCTTCACTTCGAAAACGACCCCTATGCCCCCTTAATAATAACTTTTAAGCCCGTATGACTGACCGGTTTTAGATGTACTTAACCTAATGAGCGCTATTTGTGAGGACCAAAGCCACAGAGTCGTTTTAGTCACGCCCTTCGGTTTTCATACATCTTCTATGTGTAGATAGTATTGTTTTATTATAACTATTATTCAACCTCTTTTATTATTATTCAACCAATCAATTATATTACATTTTCTCATTATTCAACTTCGTATTGTATTAGCTTAAGTACAACACATTATATATTTATGTATTTTGTACGTATTTTTTATTTTGTACGTACATGCGTTATTATACAATTCTTGTAAATGTTTACTCTCTTTATATATACCGTTCTCATGTATATATATATATATATATATTTTTAGTAAATTGCCAGTCTTTGGGAAACATCTTTTCAAATTGTCCGGAAGCCAGGGTGGTTATTGTAGGGTCTCAGCTGGTTTCGAATGTGATTGTCAATCGATCAAAGCTGATCATGACAGATAGGTATGGAGAAAATGGCGACAGCATCTCCTCTTTCTCTCCGTTGGTAGCCGCCATGCCGAAAGGTTGTAAGTTGAGAAATTCGAACAGATCCGTGTATATTAGCTAACGTAAAGAGCCATTCTGGAAGGGAATTAGTGAGAATAGGAGGACTAGGCTATGGACACTGTGATGTTAGACTATACGATGAATGGTCTAGTCAGGGGCAGCGTGACGTCTAGAGAATCAATTCATTCTTAACAGAAAGCCTTAGGTCAATATACTTAAGGAGATGTATTATAGATTTCTCGTAGCATCTAAGTAGTAATTACTGAATAAAATAAATTATTGCCTTCATTAGACATTATAACGAAATCCATGTTTTGTTTTATAAGTTTCCCGAGCTAGGAGAGCGTCAGAAGCATAAGTGACACTCGATTGATGGTAAGCACTTGAACGCCTGGTTCGCCCGGCAATCAGTTAGGCAAGAAAATTCCAACTTAGGCAGGGATTTGCGGTCTTTAAAAAGTTCTTCGTCTTTTTTTTTAATGAGTTTTCAAGTGCGAGCCATCAACATACAAACGAACTGGTGGTCACGACTAAACCGATTCCTTAATTTAGATTCAATAGGAATATACGCAATTTCTAAGATTTCCAATACGTGTTAACGTAGATTAATAAATTCGGCGCATCACATAAACTCTATTGTGATGTTGCAACTGTTTTGTCAATAAAATGACGAAAAGTTATTGATCAACACAGCGCAAATTTCGTTCAATCAAATTCACGTAAAACAAAAGGAAAGTATCTCACAATTTTAATGCAATAAATGTCACGAGGTTTCGTCCTTACCTCATATAAAGTTAATACGATGTTAACAATAGGCTGCCGTGATTGTCTAAAACACTTAGGAAATGGTTTCTAATTTTTATTTATTGTTGCAGTTTGATAAATTTTATCTGTATGGAATCCGGCAAAGAACGCGGTACTCCCTTCCGTGCCCACATCGTTTAAAGTTATATTACACTGTGATTAAGAAACTTTTCCGCTAAAATCGCACCTATTAAACCTTACGTCAATGTCTTCAATACGTAGTACTGCGATAAAAAACTTTTCTATTAATATCGCTCAGATTTACTCAAACGGCAGAATGGTAAATAGGGTTGACACCCGCTTTACACCTTACGTTGATGTCTTCAGTAGCTAACGCTGCGATAAAAAACTTTTCTATTAACATTACTCAGGTTTGTTCAAGCCGGAGGCTGTCAAATAGGATTAACTTCCCTATCAAACCTTACATCAATGTCTTCAGTAGCTAATGAGATACGCTTGTGTAGAGTGCTTTCATCTAAAAAAAAGAGAGAATTGTGAGAAGATGTATTATCTTAATACAAGAATGGAGATATCTAAGCCAACACATCTGACGAATACGATCACACAAAGGGTTAAGCGGGCCAGTCAATAAACTGTACCGCGGTAATCGAAGAAAACTTAGTCGTTTTACTTTCTAAGCATAATAGTATATCATGTCGATGAAAATTGGAAAAAAAATGATATAACTGTATTAATGTTCATATTCATATCCATCACATATATATTATATATATTCATACCCTTGTATATGTACGATAGTCTATCGTTATTATTTGCATAACTAACCCATACATTGTTCTCTATTACCGTTTAATTCGTTCTTATCATCATATAAACAGGTCATCCCTTCTTCATAAATCATCAAATCACAAATGTCCATTTGTCCCTAAGCTACATATGCGTACACTCTAAACAGTTCCTTATATTGACTGCCGAACCTGGCCACCTGCCATCGTTCTATAGTCACGCACATAAATCTCAATTAGTTCGTATATTTATGGTTCTATGCTTAGCTAATTGATCGTTGCCGGCCAAAGCTTTGCTTCCCCTTTACCTTACGTAAAGGTGCACTTACATACACTCGAAGCAGTTCGTTTTACTGCATACTCAAACTGTTTAAATCTTTCTAAGCAGTTGTAGTCGTATTCGGCGATCGAACCAAATAATGTGTTTCAATAATCTTTGCCATGCCGGGCGGCATTGATCATCGTTGCTAGGCCAAACAATCCCTTTTCCCTTCAAGTCTTACGATAACTAAACAGTTCATTTATATTACCTGTTTAAAATGCCCATACATTCTTAAGCAGTTGTTATGTCTTTAAGTCATTGTGCATATGTACCTATAAAATCTTATCCTAAAGGTACACACATAGACATATCCCAATAATTCATACATTTGTGACTCTATTTGGCTTTGTTGCTCTGCCAAAACTGGCTTTATACACTCACACAGGTAAGCTATCCTGCTAACATAGTTTAACGAATACTAACTTTATATGTTAGTTTTCACTGCTAGCACACTGACACTAGCTTACATAAGCATGGGACGGCAGCGAAATCGTATAAAAGGTCGGCGCGAATATTGATCTTTCTTTAATTATGCTCCCGCAGTCAGCCGCAGTACAAAATAATCTGGGATTTTATTAGGAAAAATGACTGTTAGGGGTAACGGAAAAGTATTTTTACCTAATAGGAAATTCTGAATGGCAGAGGCTACTACTCTACCATTCATAGGATTCTTTCAGATAAGTTAGAGATATCTATCCTACATCTGAGAAAGAAAGCAGTGTTGCAGAGCACCACTCTGGGTTCCTCTCCTGAATGAACTATAGCTTCCTTGATAAATAGACTGGAATGGAGTAGTCTGTCTTATATTAGGGTATTGCAACGATCACTGTTGAAGCAAAATGTGTGTCCTTTTTCATGACGAGTAAACCGAATAAATCCGTTAAACTTTATATCCGGTCGATCACTCTGTACGAGATCTGACAAACAAAACAAACCATGACATCGTGGGCGTGATGGTTTCTTTTCCTGGATTTTATTGTTTTCTCTTTGTATCTATGTTCATGAACGTAAATACTAAAGTCAACCGTACCATACTGCATTTATTTGAGCCTTCCGGGAAAAAACTATGGCATGTAAATTATACCGAAAGCGTCATTAATTTATTTCTTCAACTTTACAAATTTTCTTTGAACGGATCACCTGGAAAGTCGTGGCAGCTACAAACGGCCCGTTTCAAGCACAAATAGTGTAGAGTGTAAAGAATGTAGAAGGTTGCTAAACGTATTTATGAACCCAGAGGCCGTGTCGTAGTGCAAAAGGGGAAAGTATACTGCGATTACTCGGACATTTAAGTAATTTTCGCCACTTTCGAGAACTCTGTAATAAGTTTGTGCATTATTTTGAGAAGTGATTTTAAGAATCAGACGAACGGTTCTTTTTCAAAGCGAAGCCCTGTAGAACATACTCTTAATAAAAAAGCTCATACATCTGAACATTCTGGAGAATTAAACTATGCAGATATTCCTTACGTGTATCTACTGCATTATAAGTGGAAAAATTGCAAACATCATAAGCTTGAGATCAACTTGATTATGAGAATAGAATCCATAACATTTAATAAACTTGTAACTCACCATCTTCGTTTCATTAATACCAAAGTTTATAAACTCCACTTAATACGCTTAGGTTGCGTAGGTTTTTCGAACTAATGCAGGACTGAAGTAGGTCGTGTATCGAAAGTTAATAAGTTATTTATTACTAAATCACTTCAACCCGTACTATGTACAGGTATAAGCAAAAGGATGCGAAAAGTTCGACAAACTCGATTTTCATGACAATTAAAGCTTACGTACTCGTTCGATGCATTCAAGTGCTTCATCAGTGTTATCAAATAAAGAAAAGAGAAAAATTTAATGTTTTTTTTCTTGTTTTTTTTTTTTATATAAAAGCCATAAAACATGATAAACAACAGTTGTGGCAACGAAAGGAAGCTAAAAAAATCAAATGCAAGTGAAACTGCATAAAAATTTATTTTCTCTATATATGGGTATGTGCAGGGATGTATTTGTCCGGGTATGTTGAATTTTTAGTTAGGGATACTTGTTATCGTTATTGTTGCTACTTTATTATTATTATTTTTTGTCCTCTTTTTCTTTGTTGTTAAACAGTAAGAGCAGAGAAAATAATGTTTCGCACTTCCGTTTCCGTTATGGCCAATATAGGCAAAGTGTGTATAAGCTCGAATCTGATTGTGTGAGTGCAGTTTTTCGGTTTTGCCAACAATTGAGAAGGTGGCTTAAAAAAAAATTTGTACCAAAAAAGTATGAAAAAAACTACGGCGACACACAGACGTGTGTGTTAGTGAGAGAACAATTCTATTGCCCTGGCAAAAAAAAAACCAGAAAAAATCCCGTATACGAATATGAACGTATTCAAGTGCAGTAGACATATAATGTTGGTATGGGCGCCAGTTTTTTATTCCTGCTTTCGAAATTATCACAGAATTGCCAGAACATTTAGGTGCGAGTTTTAGTCTGTCATAATTAATCATATTGTGGTTGTAGTGGTTTCTAGGACTCTACATTTCCTTTTTCAAAATTTCTTCTCTTTGTATTATTTTCACCAAAAATTTAGTTAAGTGGAAAATTATTTACAGAGATTTCAATAAAATTTGTATTTATTTTTGTTTAAAATGAAGCAAAAACCCCAAAACAATTTATTTTATTACAATGTTTAGGAAAAAGAAAAGTACTTCAGCATGTTAATTGGAACTGTGTTTGATGTGTCATATGAACAGCAGAGATTAAACTAACTTGATAAGGTATTTTTTTATTATATATTACGTTTTTATTGTATTTTATGTATTACTAAAAAAAGTCAGCTACATGTACAACCCCTTTTAGACGAGTTGAGGCTAATCCAAGAAATTAGAAGAAGAGAAAAATATATTTCAAAAAAAAATTTTAAATTTAATAAGCTTTGCAACTGAATAATAAGTATTTAAAATTTTTACGTTATACTCAATGACGTAAGTAACAATGATGATTGCCCAGCCTGGTATAGTAAAGGTATAAACGAACTGTGTATAAAGGACGTATGTATATGAGGTATAGTAAGGACCTAAAACAAAAAAAAAGAGTCGCCGAAAAAGATTTCTTTTTTCATTAGTGGCTGCAATATACATTAAGCCAAGCAAAGCAACACCGGTAAGGTTAAAGGCTAAAAGAAGATCATCGATTAAAAGCGCAGCAAAGTTCAAAGTAAATAGCTCTAGTATAAGGTTCCTTTTTCTTTTTCTTAGAATATTGTCAGGCTTACAGTACCAGCAAACGAACTTAAATCTAAGGCTTACACATTACGCCATTGTAGCGAAGACTATTCATCAGAGGAGAACAGCACTGTTCAAGTAAACAGTACACAATATATTCAGGCTTAAAGTATCAGTAAGCCTATTATATTATATATATATTTATTTAGTTTAAAGGGAAGCGTTTGGCTCCCTTTACCAATTATGATAAAATAAATAGCTTAATACTAAATAAATATGCCGTAGCATTTCGTATACAAGCGAGCAATACGGCTTTAGTTCTTAGGTTTGAGAGGGTGAATATAGAAATAGTTGATTCCCATACCCAACGTTTTCAACGGTTGAGATTACAACGTAGATGCAGGCAAAGCGGTCATGTACACATCGATTCGATCAGACATAAGTTAGCATACATAATAATAGATGTGTAAGAATATCGTTACAACACACATACTAGTGAGTGTTGAGGTCGTCACGTAGGTATAGTCAAAATATCTATGCAATGGGACAATGATGGTGATCGCGACTAAGCCCATCCTTTCAGTTGTGTTTTGGCAGCCAGAAATAAGTGGTCACAGACGACATAAGTAGTTGGCGTTACCGGTAGAGGTGATTTGAGTTAATGTCACGAAAGGTTTAAATCAGAGTTCGGATTCTTAAAGCAGATACAAGTATGCTGAAGTTATAACATCGCTACTTTACTATCAGCCTTTGTGCAAATGAATAACGATATATTTGAGGTTTCGGACTTCAAATCAATGGTTACTACGGAAATCTCCTTGATTGTTTCAGAAGATATGTGCCCACATATACAGTTATAGTTTGCTTTGATTACATTTTGTAAAGTTATCTGTAATATATAATATTAATTCATAGCTATACAAAGTAATAGACAATTTATTAAAATTATTGAATTTTCTTATCCGTAAACTTATAACTAAAGAAATATCACAACACGTAACAGTCCTCGATAGTATAGTGGTTAGTATCCCCGCCTGTCACGCGGGAGACCGGGGTTCAATTCCCCGTCGGGGAGTGGCACGTGGGCATCGGCGTATTGTTTTTTTAATCTTTTTTTGACTGACACATATATATATAATATATTTT
>CCAG010007228.1:0-40025 GCA_001077435.1 Glossina morsitans morsitans | reverse complement strand
TATATATATATATATGTATGTATATATATATGTATATATATATGTATACATATAAATCTTGAGGAGCAAAAAATTAATCTTTTTATTTTTGCTTCATATCTCGACCTTCCTTTGATTGAAATTACATTCACTAGCAAGCACGAGTTTCATCCGTACGGGATTTATCCTTATGATAAATTTCGAAAAGTTTTCGGCCATAGATTCAATATTCATTTCAAAAGCTATAAATAGTCTTCGGAAGATTTTCATTTACTTCGAGTTCCAGGGGTAATGTTATTGGCCTTATTGATATTCACTAAATTTTTATAATTAATTAACATTCGAAAAAGCATTGAAGTCAAATGATGTAAATTCTCATTTAATAAATATTTGTTGTACATTTGGTGTACAACAAAACGCGGAACGATCGAACTAATTTTACACAACTGACGGAATATTTAATACGTTTCTCACAAACTTTAAAGCTTAAAAATGCTTTAAGCGTAACAGCTTGAAAGCTTTTCAAGCTGAAAAATCTTTAAACTTCAACCGAGCAAAGAAAGGCTTTAGCTTACCTTTAGGTCTAAGAAGGCTTTCAATTTCCTTCATATTGGAAATTACTTAAGACTTACATTAAATGATGAACTTAAGAACGTATCGGCTTAAGGGAAATTAATATCGCTCATAACTTTCTCATTTGCTATTATTGGTGGTTTCCGTTCCCGTTGTCACCACCTTTTATTTAATTGTGAATTGTGATTAAATATAATTTGTAAAGCGGTTTACATTCATTCGGTCATCCATGTAAATGAAATTGCATGGCGCTTCTTTCTTCAGATAACTTTCGGTTACCCCCCCCCCCCACCACTCCTTTTGAGGAGTATAAATGCACAGAGATTCAATTTATTAAATGTGAAAAATACTGCAGTTTATTTATAAATAAATTCCTCCCCAAAGACAAGAATTATTAAAAAACGAAACCGCATAGACACTCGCGTGCGAACTAAAAGCAAGATACTCAGAATTTGGCTTAAAAAAAAAAAAAAAAAGGAAACATAAAACGTGTATATCCATTTTGCACAACGACTTCTCGACCAAACCCAAAGTCAAAGCAAATACTAGCAGCCGCTTAAAAGCAGAAAGGATCTCTTTAAATAATCGGATGCGTACTGTTAACCAAAGACCTCTCAAGCGAATGATACAATACGGTAGGAAGAACGCAATGGAGTAAACACTGGTTGCATTTGTGTGTGTGTGTGTGTATCCGTGTATATGTATATACATGTATATATACATATATATATATATATATATATATATATATATATGTAATGTGTTTCACTACGAGTTCATACGGCGTCATATGAACACTGATTCAGTTTCAGTTACAGTACAGCAAAAAGAAACATACAAAAAAAGCACCAAATCACGGAACTACCTTTCACTTTGTAAAACAAAAAAACAGGAAGAAGCAAATAAAGTGTAAGGTAAACGTAAAGAAAAAATGTGCCGTTTAAGTGAAAATTCTACCATATTTTCCCAACAGCTGTTGGATGGTAGTTGTTGCTTTGGTTCGACTTTATGGCCAGCAAAAGAAAACCGTTTATGCGGGAGGGAAGGTGGATAAGCGAGGTTGCTAAAGGTTCATGGCTACTGCATATGCAACTGATGTAGTTTTTGTTTTACAACATTTACCTTTTCTTCGGCAATAATTTCATGATATTTAAATGCATAAAGGCATAGAGAGAGAGAAAGAGACAGAGAGAGTGCGAGAATGAAAAGCGGGAGAAGAGGAGAGAAAGAGCAGCTGCTAGTTGATAAGCTTAAAACCGTGCTGTTCCCTCTCCATTTGGGGCTTCTGTGGTCACTTAGCGCCCCAAATTTCGTTGCACGGAAATTGTGCTGGTGCTGGGTAATGCTTTTTGCTGAGCCAAAAAGCGGTTACAAATGCGACAAAAATTCCAATTGAAGCGAAAAACCAAAAACACACAACACCACAACTCGGCAGCGGTCACGGCACAAAGCAGGCAATTGAATTGAAAACAAAGCCACCGATACCGTCGTGGCTGTTCTATCAGACAATGCAATGAATGCAACGAGCACACACGACAATAAAAACAAACAAAAAAAACAACAAAAAGAAGAAAATACAATTTTGTTGCCCTTAGAGCACGTGTAGAAGACGAAAGCAATGAATTTTTCTTGATTTTTTTTTTTTTGTTATTTTTTTTTTTTTTATCTCCCATAGGGACCAGTGAACGAACGTGTGATGAATAGCCATCCATTTATACATCTTGTCCGCATAGTTTGTCGTGTTATATTATTTTTTTGTGCTCGAGGGATAAGCATAAAAACACAGCGATAAGACACGCGTTAATAGCCATTATGTGGTGTAGGTGGTGATGATGTGGTGGTGAAAAAACGCACTCACATATACGCCGCGCGCACTAAGCCTCAATAACGACGTCATGACAAGGGTTAAAGGATAATTTTTTAGGTTATTTGTAGAATAAAATCTTTACTCTAAAAAATTGAAAAAATTTTTCTTTTAAAAATTTTTTAAAAATGTATGAATGTATGCATAAACGTAAGTTTATATATATATATATATATATATGCATGTGTATGTATATGCACGAACGTTATGAACATCAAAATGCATAACATGGTTTTTATGCGGTGTGATGAATGCCTGCAGCCTCACAACCAACATATTCTCATGAGGGTTTTCAAATTTTACTGCATCATAAATTAAATTACCTCAAGCTACTGCTGTTGCTGTTGCTGTTGCTGTTGCTATTGCTGTTACCGGTACGTATGCCATATATAGACAATAACACTGACATAAAAGATGAGATGAATGTTATAGTAGTAATATTGCTTAGCCTTTTTATCCATCTATCTACTGCGTAGCACCGTTAGTGCCCCATACACATAAACATTATTTGCTGCATGTTACCTAACATCACAAAACCTTTTGACTTTGACTTCGAAATATATTTAACAAAAAAAACAAAAAAAAAAAAACTAAGCAAACAACCAAAGGTATGCGGAAAAATCTTTAAAAAATAAGCCAAAAGTGATTTTTTTCAATACACGCATACACCTGCAAAATATTTTCTAACAAAAGACAAAAAAAAGCACAAATTCTTAAAAAAAAAAAAATTTTAAAAAAATTAAAAAAAAGAAGAAACCTAAATAGCATTAGGTCTCCATATAAATATGCCAGAAAAAAAGATTTCGTATGTAAATATATAACACGCCGGCCATAAAGTAAATTCACTCTGAAAAATCTCAGTTGAGAGATATTAATAAACGCACACACTCTTCTCACACGAACGTCATCGTTTACCTAGAAAAAAAAGAAAAGAAAGAAGAAAAACAACAACAATAACTTACTGACTGGTACTCGTAAATGGTTTGTTCGTTCGTTTAGCTTTATTCATTGAAGCAAAAACCAATTCCCAAACTGCTGCAACATGTAACAAATCCGTAGCCATCTAAAACCATTTTTAAGAGCTCTGGCAGCCACAACAACAACAATAATAACAGCAACTGTACAAATGCAAGTACATATCATTGATTGTGTATTACAATTCTCACATTATGTATACGCAGCGTTGTGCCAAAATATGTGTACGTACGTTAGCCAGAAGATTGAAACAAAAGCAAAACTAAAAAGGAAAAAACAAAAAACAAAAAAAAAGACGAAAAAAAGGAACACAAAAAGGTAGAGAAACGTATAGTGTACAATCAGGTAACAGGACGATATGTTATTTAATGTGCGTGCGTATATTGGTAGGGCAATAAAATAGTTGCACCTAATACAGTGGGTCATTGCGGTGTTAAACAATACCAATAGTTTTTAGCCTGCGGGAAGCTAGCCAAGCCTGGTTGAATTTGTTTGGTTAAAATTAGAACTGCGCAAACATTTATAGCTGATGCCGATTTCCTGGCTATGGACCTATTAAATTCTAATATTATTATCCGCACTCAATGTGATCACAATGGGGAGCAGAACGGATGCTTAGAAGCATAATAAGTAAGCAGAGAAAGTTAAGTTAAGTTTCTTCTAAAATTTTCGTATTCTATTCGTAAGCGAGCAGAAGCGAAGAGCGTTCGTTCGATGGAAATCGCTTAACAAATACAAAATAGTTTTCTTAATAGATAAGAACAGAGCTTCCTTTGCTTATTTCAGGACTAGGAATCAATTCATTTCGAACACAATCTCGTCATGAATATTTTCAAAAAAGTAGTTAATATACTTAAGAAAGGTTTCCTTCTTTCTTGACCGATCTAAGTCTTTATGCGACTATCGTCGTATATAGTATGCAATGAGGTTTAATGTACCTTTTATGAGGAATCTTTTTGGTTTCTATACAAAACACTCTAAGGAACAAAAGCGTTTATATTAAATGATACAAAAAGATCCCTCCCATTTTGTCCAGGCGTTCGAGCATTGGCTTTTTGAACCTGAATCGTTTATAAGTACTTTTCAAACTAATGTACATAGGCTTTCTACAAACAGTCATTTTGATTTCAATACAAAAACTTAGATGCACTTTAAGTAACGAAAAGCACTTGCCTGGCACGGTAGAAGTTTTATATCCAGCTTTCAAATTTGTGGTAATTATAGACGCCATCCATAACAACATAGTACAAAGAGTTCTTTTGATTTCTATATAGAAAATTAAGTGCGCTCTAAAACATAAAATGTTCACTTTGACAGATACACAGAAAAATTCCTCTCTTCGTATTAGAAGGCACTTCACGGTATCTACAATAAAAATCAGATGCATTTTAAAAGATCTTTCCCCACGGAACGGTAAGCTAGTCTGTTTTCCCAGTTAGATAAATTTAACATTAGAATATCGGCCAGTTGGCACTTACGGTTCGGGAAGGCGTTTTGACACCTTCATACATATATATCTCACAAAGAAAAAAAAAATATTAAAATCACTGTAAGGAACATGAATAGTCCGAACGGCCTTAGTTAAGCATCTCATGAAGCGATTCTGGTGTTAGGAGCTGTGGGTAGACAAGCCTTCTGCTTGCAGATTTCTTTTCTACGTAATCAGCTATTATTTACCCCGAAGATTCACATATGCAATCGGTCTGCAACCTTCTGGAAGAATAGACCGTGACATTACTGCGTCGACACTTCTCTTTAGAGATTGAAAGACTATAGCAAAAAATACGCGACCAGATGGTGTGGAGAATTCAAGCGCATGAGAGGCTTTAAGCGGTCTAAGGTTGGTTACCCAAAAGCTTCATAGTTCGAATTATGGCGAACGAGTGGTTCTGCGGTATCTTTGACATCCTGTTTAGCTGCTCGCAGATTTACGGTTTCCAAAATATCCACGAGACGTGCCGCGTTCTGACAACTGAGTACAGTCTTTGAGGAAGTTTTAGGATCGCTGTCGTATTAAAAATTAGACTGTCAGACAGCCTTCGCCTTGTCTATTTTCTTATACCTTGTCTCTGAGAGATACAAAAACCTCTAATGGTGGGGAATGGCCTGCTGGCTATAGCTCTCTGCTATCTTTTCGTACTTAACCTTTGTACCATCGCGTACCATCGAATAATGCACAAGTGTGGCGGTTTGAACGTTAAACATGACAGACAGTGCAGGTTCTAAATATCTCCGGCTTGCAAGATTACACTACACAGCCTAAAGTTAATACTATATAGCTCTTGCTTATTTCAATAAAAACTCCGATCTGTGTAGAAATTACAATTTTATGGATTTGTATTCAATTTCGTTTAATAAAAATCAAGCTTGGTTTCTAGTATCGTTCAAGATTAGTTTATCAAGAAATGCGGCTTCGATTGGCTAATGTTTGGTTTTGGGCAGGAGCGCAGTAAATACATGCTTTTTATTTGAATGATTTCGATTTCCATTGTAGTTTATCTATGACGTTGGAAATCTTCATACAAGAAGAACCCCAGTTTTATTTAATTAAAAGTGGTCATCTGGGGATTTTTTGATGGCCTCGTATTCTTGATGGCCACAAAAAAAGAAAATTAAACGCATGCCGAGACGTATCTTCTTTCATGCCCTTAACTATAGTTCCGCAAAATATTTATACCACGTTTTAATTTGTACACACTTCAGATAGCAACTTACGTGTTTCCTTTCTTGAGTATTGTGGGCGAATCATATGCATTTTTACATTGCCTCTAAGCTAAAAATATATATATTTTTTACCTCAATTCTTGTTTGCCGTAAGCTTTCTAATAGTAAATTATAAACAAAACGGCGGGTATCTACCACTAAACTGATTTACTTTACTGATCTTACGATAATTATGTTAATCTGAGAAGCATTTCTTATATGCCATCATTCATTATGGCGCATAACCTATGTGCCTGGTTGGACATTCGCTGCATTCAAAATGCACTCGTTATGAACTAGCGGAAGCTTATCATGATTAGTAAGAACATCGTCTGTTTCTGTCTAATATCCAAATAAAATTCTCTGAAGTACGAAAATTATACTCGAAACATCATCTGTTCGAACTCGAAGTCGAAATATTTCGAGTGCGAACAAACTGAAATTCTCCCGTTAGAGGAAGAGACACATTTCGATTGCCGACACAAGATATTGGTAATACAAAGAAAACGGAAAGGGGCAGAATGAGACCCTGTAAAATTCGTCTTTGGAATGTAAATCATATTTCCGGACTATGCATTAAGGTTTTTCTGTGCATTAGATTAAAATTATCACGCGCCTCATACACGCCAAAATCGCAAGATGACCGTTCCGACTGGTAACACAGTCTAATGCGCGAAGTACGATTTGAGTGCAAACAGAGCTTTTTCAGAACATGGATAGGAAAGAGCCGCTTAGAACAGAACTTACTGAATTCATTAAAAAATTCGGCTGTTTTTTACACTTATACCCTTATACAGCGAGAAGGTCATTCGTCTTGAAAATCCATACAATTATTATTCGACTCTCTTTGAAGTAGTGAATAAGACTATAGAGTACTCGGTTTTCGTTATCTCCACAAATGCATTCATTCATTCTGTGCTTAAAATAAAATGGTAGCAAAATTACTACTTTTGTTTGTAGGGTGCATTTTGATAGAACTTGTTACCAAAGATAGAAAGCGTAATGGCTTACGAAGATTACGAATACTTAAAATTTTAGCTGAAAATAACGGCGTGGATTCGAATTCACCTCTGAATTGTAACCCAAGATATGGTTTGGAATCCTTCTTTATTTTAGCTTTGATCTACGGACTATGACCAGACCCTCTCTCTCTCTCTCTCTCTCTCACTGTCTTTCTTTCTTTCTTCCTCTCTCTCTTGCCCGCTCCCTCTTTTTGACGGTCCTACAGGATTAGCACATTACTTAGGAAAACGGTTACAGAAAGAAATTCTCTCGAAGCCACAATATCTCAGAAGAGTTAGTGAGAACATTGCTGCAGACCGGGAGAGCATGTGCAAAGCGCCCAAACTTAAGGAAAGCAATCTGCGTAATTGTTCGCATTTACATTCACTTAAAATTCATTGGATATGAAAACTTTCTCGACGAAATTCCACAGTTGATTATCAAAAGTAGTAAACTTCGTGTTCCATTTAAAATATAAAATCCTTTTACTCATATATCATCTCGATTTTAAGAGAAAAAGATACTTAGGCATCTTTCCCTTGCACATTTTTCAATTAGATTTTTAAATAAGTTATCGATCCTTATAGACTTATTTCTCTCTCGCTCTTCTAAAATATAAGAAAAATTGAAAGCAAGGCATTCAAAAGCCATTTATTCTCGCGACCAATCCCACTCTTGTTTTCATTGCTATTTACATAAAAGCTTAAATTGTGAAATTGTAATATTAAATTGATGACAATTCAATTGCGGCTGCATTTGATTTTTTTTTTGCTTTTTTTTTTTTGTTTAAGTATGTCTGAGTATGCGTGCGATTGCTCTGAATTGGCTTTTAATTGACTTTGTTACAATTGTTATTGTTAGTAGTGGTGGTGATAGTGTTTAAATTTCATCAACTTTTATTGTGTGCTAAATTGAGGCCATCAAAAGCACTGTACAATTGTATGTCTGTCTATGTGTATATACGACGATACTTGTGTAACACAGCAAACAGCAGAATTTAATGAAATCTGTTTATGTCATTTCTTTTTTCCTATTTACAAAACTTTCAAACTATATATATGTGAGTGTGCATGTTCGAATATGTGTGTGTGTGTGTGTGTCTTTTTTTGTTCATGTCCGTGGTCATAAACATTGCGTATTGATATTGGAATAAAAAGAAAGAAAATCAAATACCATACGAGTACTCTTATAAGAGCACATAGTTCATGTAACAGAAATCGTTTTTAACTTCAATGGCTTCATCATCAGTTAGTGTAACATAGTGACAGATATAGAGATGTTATCTCTTATTTACGATACCTTTTACACAGGAGTACATTAAATTTTTTCGAATTTTTTTTTTATTTTTTTTTTTATTTTTTTTTTTTTGTTAGCAACAATCTGGGTTTGTTTATTTGTACGGGTAAGGGTAATAAAAGCCACCACCGATGATGATGATGATAATAATAATGGATTGTGTAGAAAACTTCTCTAGTGTTATGAGATTTTTTCTCTGTTTGTGTAACAAAAAAAAAAAAAAAAAAAAGACATCTCTACTCTAAGGTATAACACAAACCCAAGTACAAGTCTCTTAATTTATGTAATTTGTAATTGCGTTCATCCGCAATTGGCCAAAATCCAGTTTGGCATAACACTTATACAACTCTAAACACGGAACATAAAAAAGCATACATTACTTCATATGCAGAGATATACGAATAGTGAGTTCAATTACTAATATTAGTAGTAATCCTATCCGCCCATTAATGGCATCATCATTACCATTATCGTCATCATCATCATCATCATCATCATCATCGCCACTATAATCATGAATAATTTTTGTTGTCGTGTCGGTGTTGACCATAATTAAAATTACCTGCGCCATATTTGCAACAGCCAAAATTCAAGTATCTTCTCTCTACACACACACACACACACACACATATGTATATATATATACGTACATATATCTATGCACGTTGCTGTTATTATTATAGTTTTCAAAACATCATTGGCTTTTGTTGTTACCTTGTTGTTGTATTGTATTTTGTGGTCAATTTTTGGTTTATTACCTTGCAATGCAGATAGAAAATCATTTATGAGTGTGTACATGCCTGCGTTTTTCTGCTTTTATTTTTTTTTTATTTTTTTTTTTATTTTTTTGGCATTCCACTCTTCTCAATAGATTTGATAAATGTACCCTGGTTCAGCTTTGTGCGTTCAATGCGTTATTCGCTATACATTCTTGCTTTTCTTTTTTTTTTATTTCTATAATTATAATGGCAATGTTATGAGTATTGGTATTGAATAATAAGCATTTCCCCAACGACCGACGAAGATAGAAGGGACGAGAGGGTAAAACGACCGACGAAAAAGAAAACTCATGAACTGAATCTTATTTGTGGTAATAATTTCCAAATGGCAGACATTTGTCGACAAAAAAGTATTTGTTGATTTATATACACAATCGTCGCAGCCGAAGTATGCTGAGTTTTTTTAATAAGAAAATAATAAAAACAAACAAAAACTGTCGCTTTAATTATATTACATAACAAGAGATAAAAAAATATTAAGCCTAAACGTTCAGTTTTATCCGTTCCATTCATTCATCCCTTATACACAATAAATTTTATACTAAAAAGTCTGAGCTCGACAGATTTGAAATCATACATCGCTTAATCCTAATCGCATCACACATTTTTATAACGAATCACACCACGATGTGAGTCTCAGTTGCTGGGAAAATATCAAATATTATCGGTTTTGCTTATAGTTTAAATTCATTGATATATCGAAACAAGCCCTATATAAAAGTAAAATACTATACAAGGGCCACATATATAAGAATTGAAGTGCAAAGTTCAACTCAAAGGCACATCGTAGTCCGATTGAGGTTAAAAGTTTCCAAAACCAGCTCATCATTTTTAATAGATTATAAACCGTAGCGACTGCGTTCTTTCGTAGAAACATCGTAGAAGTTTTTATGCAGCACTCTTAGAAGCCATTAAGTAAGAAGCGTTTAAGACCAAACACCCAAATATCACATATAACACATGCGACACATTCACCTCAAGTGATTGTGAAAGACTTGAAATGAATCGTGAATAGCTCCTTACAATGCGCTCTTTCTTCTATTAAATCGCAAGAACTTTGTACCTTTGTTTGGCTCCAAGATATGATCGCATTCATTATCGAACTATATTTTCGATGTAGGAACAAAGCTGATGGCCGGAAAGAAGTGGAGAAATGAAAAGAGATATGAAGCCACGCTAGATCACAACTTCTTTCGTTGACTCTATGGAGTTTCATTACTTGTCACATATCACAAACGTGGTGAAGGATATAAGAAGTATGCTTGTCTAATGGGCAGTGCGCCCGACCGGCGAGGACCTTCGCTGGCTGAACGCTCCCTATAGCCATGACCAAAAAGTGGGTGAGACTGAAATCAGCGAACAGTGGCTTGATAGTAGTGATTCTTATCTACCCGATTATGCGACGGGCCATCCATCCGTCTATTCGTCCCGCTATCGTCTCCTATAGAAACTCTCGCAAAACTTGAGTTGAGTGAATATGAGAGTCTTCAAGCGAATCTTAAGCAGTCTCCGTACTAACGATCTACGTATTTATTATTTATTTACTTTCTATAATGCGACAATTGTTCCCAAAACACGTACGCTGCGCAGTTGAGCCCTTGCTAAAACTTCAAAGAAAAGTAGAAAATAACAGCATTTTCACACGACCAAAAAGCTTATTAACCGTATGTATAGATTATGGGGCCGCTTAATTTATATATATGTATGTACATGTATTTACATGCATGTAGTATGCATAATATGTAGTTTTGTATAGTCTGGGCGTTATAAACGGAATTCCGAATAAATACAAAAAAAAAAATATTTGTTTTCTTAGTAGATACGATTATGTTGTAATAAGTTTCAGCCGAAATTTTTATCGCTCATCGCTAACTGGAGTACCATATATTATGTCGTATTTCATGTGATGTGATGTATTTGGTATGTAGCCGAAATAATATCGTTATAAAAATAGACAGCATTTCACTGATGACTTTATAAACTAACAGCGAATTGTGAGCTCGTGACTTACGGAAGTTAGGAATATGCTACAGATTTTACCAATCGTGAGCGTGTACGGTCACGGATCGACACTGCTCGTTTTTGGAATTAACATAAAAGGAGTGATGAGAAAATCAAGCACTTAATAATGAGTAAGGATTATATACAGTTTCAGACAAAATGTTGAACTGGAATATCATATCATATATTATATCGTATATCGCACTGATAACTTTTTAAGCCAATAGCGAATTTCGAGGTACTAGCTTAGAAAATATTTGAAAACTTCTAAACTTTTTACCAATCTTATGCGGGCCCATGGAATAACTCGGCTTATTTTCAAACTTTAGGTAAAACAAATGATGAGAAAAAATTTAGAGCAACTTTGATCACGTAGAACTTTGAGAAGTGGCTTTCCTTGACGAACAGGTATAGCTAAAAGACAGGGATAATGTGATTATACTGACCAAATGTAATTGGAGTGAGAAAAATTCCCAAAGACATGGCAAAGTATACTGCGCATGTGCTCAGCATTTCTTATGTAAATGTTGTGTCGAATCTAAATAAACTTTACGTTCACAAGCTTCACGCTCAGAACGTGACGTCTAATATACTTTTCTTAGTAAACCATTCTTTCAATTAACTTCACCAGCTTAGAAATTATAAATGTATATCATATTTTCGGACAAAAAAATATCCTTACATGAAACCATACCAAAAGTTCACAAGCATTGTTGTTTGTTACGTTTCCACTAAAAATAGCGTAAACATTGTAGAAAATCGGAATATTTGCTATGAAAATAAAAACTATCCAAAAGACTTTGACTGCTACATAATTGTTCTCTGACCGACACGAAATCTCAAAGTGACCAAAAAAAGCAAAAAAATTGATAAAATAGTAAAGAAAACGTTTAAGGGACTTTTCATTAAATGTCACGTGTAGAGAAAAGTTTTCGTTTGAATTTCCTGTCAAAAAAGTTAAGCTATAAGTAAGTCCACACACACTTCTTGCTTTCCTTTTTTTTGGCAGCAAATTTTTTCATCAAGACTATTGTTTTGAAATGTCTTCGTTTTTTCTCTAATAAATTAAACAAGAAGACACAGGATTTCGTATGGAAGAGAACTAAGAGCAAAAAACATTAGAAATGAAAGAATAAACGAAACCAGGTATTAATGCGAGGGTAATTTTTTAACACTTTTCGTTCTTTTTCGGATAAGGACTTAAGAGAAAATTTGAAAAGAAAAACGTGAAAACTTTAAATTACTGGTAGGAAAACAAGTAACATTCCGTACTTTAAAGCAAAAAAGAAAAAAGCAGAAGAAGAAGGAAAACACTGCAAACACACACAATCAGTTTAAAACTTAAGTCACGAAATGTGATATTAACTCCGAAAAAAAAAAAAAAAAAATCTTAACAAAAACTATCAAAACTTTTTTCAGCAATTTTCCTAAAAAAAAAAAAAAAAAAGAAAAAGTAAAACCAAAGACTAAAAGTAACTTCAGCACACAATAAACTTACACAGAATACGTTAACCAAAAAAAAAAAAAAAAAAATAGAAATACAACAACAACAAAAAATAACAAAACACGGAAAAAGAACAAAAAACAAAAAAAGGAAACAAAAAGTGTTGTTCCAGTAATCTGGCCCCCAACATAAGTTATAATGCAATCATTCATTCCATTACTACTAAAGGTACTTTAGACTTTATATATCATAGAGGTATATATACATATACATATATATATATATATATATATATATATATATATATATATATATATATATATATATATACAACATTCGCATTCATACACAGTTGCTTCTGCCACATATGGCATTTATTTTATATATACGTATATACATAAATGCATTTATAGGACGCGACGGCCATCATGATATAGGTGCCTGTGTTTATGGTCGTTCCAAAGCACTTAATTCTATTTATTTTACATTTCATATCCGCACGTAAATGTACGTGTCAAAGTTGTAACAAAAACAACAAAAAAAAAGCACCAAAAAAAAAGAAAGGTTTTTTTTTTGTTTTTGAAAAAAAGCCTTATATAATATAAACAAAAAAAAAGAATTCTATAAAATAAACTCTACCAATAATTTCATAAAAAAAGGAAAACAATAATCAAAGAAACGAGTTTATATTCAAACGAGTGTAAACACACATATGTTGGCAAAATATTCAAACAGACAAAAAATAAAAAAATTAAAAAAAAATAAAACAAAAATTAAATAAATAAATAAAGCTCGTAAAGCCAACTAACCTCCACCTTTCAAAATGAAATATACAAAAAAACAAAATGATCACACAGAGATTTGTTATATAAGGCTATGGTCGAATCTTTTGATGCACACTACCACTTGAATTGTTACCGGGAGAAAACTTTTAGATTTTCAGCACAAAGACTAAGCAGCTAAGCAGTTAAACGCTAAGAGAAAGATCACATTATTTTCACGCATATCATATTTTCGGACAAAAAAAATATCCTTACATGAAACTATACCAAAGGCTCACAAGCATTGTTGTTTGTTACGTTTCCACTAAAAATAGCGTAAACATTGTAGAAAATCGGAATATTTGCTATGAAAAGAAAAACTAACCAAAAGACTTTGCATAATTGTTCTCTGACCGACACGAAATCTCAAAGTGACCAAAACAAGAAATAATTGATAAAATAGTAAAGAAAACGAAACAAAGGGACCAGAAAGTCGTAGAAAGAAAAATGAAAAGGCAAAGCTCTTGTATTAATCCATCATATGCTCGCCAATATTAAGCATAGAGCTAATCGTAAAAACCTTAGGGCCATTTGAAGGACATACCTGAAGTAAATGAAGTCTAAGTGCCTTCTTAATACTTCTTATGTTAATTGACTGGGTGAATAGAAACAATCAAAACTACTAAGCGAAATCTCCTAAACTTAGCGAGTCTTGTGGAGGTGTTACCGTTTAAGGTTCATAGGTGTATCTAAAATAATCTATTTTATGTGTCTGTCTACCCATGATATTTTAATTAACAGCTTAATTGGCTACAATTAGAAATAAAAATAAACAAAATGAGAAAAAAACCTAACGAACAAATATTGATTTTAAAGGGTGTATGCGAAACTTGAAGGAGCAAAGTAAGCAGCGACACTTAAATTTAAAATGGAACATAAAAAGCTCCAAATACTTGAAAGAAACTCGTTAAAATGATATTGAATGGGAAACCAGTAAATGAATCGCCTTATCCTTGGCTTAATACAAGACAAGAGCAAGTTGATCAATCAAAATATATGGTTTACTTGGAATAAGTGACCAATAATTGCTTCTAAGCCAAGTTACAAGAAAAATGAACTTCAACTTATAGAGCTGCACGTCCAAAAGAGCTTAACAGGAAAGCTATAGGCAACGAAATGTAATTGCAAGGCCTCCAAGGGAACTAATAAAAAATAATTTATCTTAAGTAAGTTCTCAGTGTGTTTACCTGCCCACCGCGTCCATACATAAAGCTGTTTAAAAGTGTGAGTGGAAGTCTTTCTTGTTTGCCAAATAAGCTGTTAATTTTTCAATCCATTATTTCCTGGTTCTCGAATGGTTAAATTTAGAATCGATCGAAGCCTTGACATCGTCGACGATGGTAATAAGTGGGCAGCAGAAAGCACACGCAGCATTTACTTTTGTGAGTTAGCAGTAACTCTTTATGCCGCTAGTGATCAGTAGACGATCAGTGCTTCCTGACGACTGGCAAATCAAGACTTAAATCAATTCCAGCGGGAATACGCTCTTTAACCAATCAACGTATCAAGGAAAGCATTAGAAAGGGTATGAAAATCAGTTCCACTTTTACTGTCGATATGTACGTACGGTTGATGTACTCTACGCATGTGCACAGTATAAACTATTGGCCCTATGCTGGCTTTGTCATCATTGATCATAAGAGCTTATGACTTGTGTTTACTTGCCATAGTTTTTATATCAAACTGCGTAACCCAAAGCAATAGTCACAATAGTCACAATACACAACAAGATTAGTTGAAGAATGGCTTGCGACTTATGACCTTATGACTTGTGGCCTCCCGTCCTTAGTTCGGCTTCATCTTCAGGTGAATTATTACTATACAACTTTATCAATGCTTACGGTAAGAGTTGTGTTCGTTGGTTTATTTGCGATAATTTGTATGATCTTCGAATTCAAGGTCCCGTTATTCTTCTTTCATTTCGCTATACAAAACATTTTAGGTGTAAGCGAAACATAGCAATAAGACGATCGTATGAGTATAAAGTAACTTCAGTTGCAGTTAGCTTGTTAGATACATTTATGTAACAATCCCTTGAGAACGAGTCCTCGCGTAAATTCATTTCCATATCTCTGTTCATCTTGAGGATAATCATAAGACGCTCTTATTCATTCGGAATATTTACACGTTTCGAATAACTAGAAGAAGTTTTTTCGAAGACTGCTATCACAATTTTGCAAACCGAATTGAAGATTTTTGGATCCGCACGTTATCAAGGCACCACTATTCATTGATCTTATGAGACACATCTTAGAATATGCTTCAGTAGTGTGGTTCCCGTTTCTCCGGTGTTATATTGACGCTATCGAATTCGTTCTGGAGTAATTCTTGTTATTTGCTTTGCGAGCACTTAGTTGAAATCCGAGTCACAATTTGCCACCGTGTGAACATAGTATAGGGTTTATTGATTTGCCTAGTCTTGGACAAGGTAGACGCATCTTAAGACTAACTTTTGAGATCAAGTTAATGAGCGGCGAAACTCTTTCCCAGCGCTTTTGAACGACATCAGCCTACACGTTCCTTCTAGACCCCTTAGGCAATACTCTCTGATTAAGTCTGATTTACGTAAACATGACTACATGTTTAACAGCCAGATACTTAAACGACACATAGCATTTATTCCCCTTCTCATACTCATTGTCTAAAATTCAGTCCCTATTGTACAGTCTTCGTTAACATCTCTATATTTTCATAAATGCTTAGCTATGTACATATATCGTAACTTATTGATTCCTATGCATGTAATCACAAGCTTCGTAACTTTAGTTTGTAATATTCTCTATCACTTCTTCTTTCCTTTCCTTGTCATGGGGTGGGGTAAGTTAAGTTTATCAACTTACATGTTTGTAGATTAGTTGGGTGATGTTGGATAAGATATTGAATTAACAAATAATAACAATAATTAATATCTAGTGCTATAGTTTGTACATAAGTGCATATCAGCTGTTGATACATAAATTGCAGCTGAACGAAATAAGTAAAGTGAACTAAAGATATAGATGGCACCCATATCTATAGCTATATATAAACGAAATGTTTTGATTGATCAAAAATATCCTCATTTAGTGAATATTTATGTGCCTTACGCATGGAATGACAGCATTAACATATCCTTTAGTGTTGCGTATAGAAATTGAAAATTTTTCAAACCAAGATAAATAAAATTTTTAATTGCTCCATGAAATATATAACAGTTTTTTGTCCTCTCTGCGAAAATTCATATGAGAAAGTGCTTCATGGATCCATAATTCAAATCCTTTTCAGTCTATCAGCTTTCAGTTATGTATATGCGCGTTTGTTGTTGGAACTTTAAGAGCGATACGACTTCTTTCTGACATTTGCGGCCATTGAACTTGCTTTCGCCTTTCAAGATGAAACACCATATCTTCGGTTTTGATAAGAACACAATGCAGTGTCGTCTGAACTTTTCCTGTTCATTCAAAACGGCTTTATTGAAAAGTCTCCTCGATATCAAAGGTATCGAAGAAAAAGCAAGGGAATAAATATTACAAAAACCTTGATCTTGAATAAAAATTGTAAATTTTACGCATTAAGACCTCAAGCGAACCTACTTCTAAAATGACTCTGGAAAGAACTTTATTTTCCATCTTTAAGATCACTTCAATAAAAGTTAATTTTAAGCCTTTTTTTATAATTTATGTTTAACATCAAAATCATGTTCCTCTTACTTTCTCTCTTACTCTCTCTTACTTACTTGCTACTCTTGTTTTCCCTAAAGTTTGAAATTTTAACGCGACATTATTTAAATCATTTATTTACAGCTTTTCATGAGCGTCTGCCAATTAACGCTCAGCCTAATCGCGTTAGTGTTTTCATTCTTCTTCGTATTGTTGATTGTCTCGGATGTAACTTGCATTAAACATTGCGCACACGATTGCTCTTCAGACAAGTTTGACTGAAACCCGAACTTTAGTCTTTCGAAAGCGTCCTCAACAATTGAAAGTGTTTGTGAGTTCAATTTTGAGAATTTTGAGGAAGGATTTGAGCGCCTTACAAAATTATTTTCATTCAAGTATTAAAACAATGATTTGATGATAAAAGTCGTGAATTCGTTGATTTCTCCTTAGAACGGATTCCAAGTGATAATAATTTGCTTAAGAACACTGTCTTCTCGGACAAGTGTACCCGCAGCTACAGTAAATGCACGGTCGATAGAGCCATTACACTTACCAATGGGGCGTCCATGCTAAAGCCACTCGCTCCGTGTCTTTATCTCTTCGTTTCTTGCTGGCCACCGCTGTGCGGCAACATATGGGTGACACCTCTCGGATAATTGGTCATAAAAAAGGAATTCGTTTTCATTTCAATGATTCAATGAAATTGACTTTTTTTTTTTTTGTTACGGAGCAATTCCACAAATTACTCAGACAACATTTTTATATTTGAAATTCCGTTAACCTTCTCTGTTATGTTTCCGTAGGTATAACAGCTGTATAACTGTTTGCACGTTTCAGCTTTACCTACATGTGCTCGACGCGTGTCCAAGATGCACTGCCGGATGCATTGACTTTCTCAAAAGTCCAATGTTTAACGAAGCTCTCCAGCTATTATTAAGCATCTGTTCTTTCTAACTTGCTCGTGAACATTCGTGCTGATGGAAGAGAAACAAAATCTTGCGGACGATCTGAAAGAGATTAGAAGAAGCTTTTAATTTTCATATATAGGCATATTCTGAGACCCTTTTTGAAGCAGTTTTCTGACTATGTACCATCATAAAGTCTTTTTATAAGACTTCAGATTACGTTGAAGGGACCCATTCACACAGGCGTACAGTATGCGCATCGTTAAATAATCTAAAAATCTTTCCGTCGACATCTCTTCATCCGTCCTGGTAACTGCTCGTTTGTGTATAAATTCTCCAAGCTGTGAAAGTTCATGGAAAATAAAAAAAAATCTCTTACAACAAGAACAAGAACAACAAACGGAAAACTGACTGAAGATTTTAAAATTTCAGCCTACACTCATAAATGAGTCTTTGATTTTTATGCCGGATATCTCTCTAGAATTTAAAGAGTGTTCTTACGGTACGGAGTCTCAGAAAAATAAGAAGAGAGCTACTCCCGACTGATTTACTAACACGCTTACAATTAAAGGAAAAGAAAAGAAAAACTTTACAAGATTAACTAATATTTTTACTTGACTTCGCAATGGGTGTCCAAGTTGTAAATTTCCTTAAAAGTGTTTTCTTTTCATTTTAATTTATTTCGGTTTTTATTAAAACACACACACACAGCACACACAGCACACACAACAAATAAAAAAGAAAAATCACTTTTGAAAGGCAACATTGTTTGAGATAATACTGAATTAGTTGCAATCACATGCAAAAAGTTCTATATCACGCAAATCAAAAATCTCACCATTTTTACGTATCGTATGTGTTGCTCTTGTTCTGTGTGTTTGTTCTTTTTCCATGTTTACTATATGAATATTTATGGTTACATATCGGAGTAATAAAATCAAGCAGCCTATATACATATGTATATATGTAAATTCTATTTATGAGTGAATGAATGGAAAACGTTAGAAATAACTTAAGATTGTTAACGGACAAGAATTCTTAAAAATCCTGTTTTATGCAAAATAGTAAATGTTAAGAATCAATTATGGGTAATTTTTTTTTATATTTTTTTTTTTTTAGGGGAGAAATAAAACAAATTTCTTATGAAAACTTTGAAAACGAATAAATTATTTTTGGAAGAATGATGCAATCATTTTATTATATATATATTTTATTACATATATATATATACATACATTGTGTAGTTAACTGTTAAAAAGGAATTAAACCTTAGGTTTAATATTTCGCTTTAGTTTGAAGAAGTTTCGCATTCAGGCGCTTAAACTGGATATACCCGCACGCTTTTATGAATCCCTTTAAATTAATTGAAATCCTTCGCTATTCATCAAATTTGTGCGAATGTATGTGCAATAGCTCGGAGTACTTTAATTAGATTAATCTTTTGTTAAACCGATTGTTTCACAATTATTTTCTAAATTGATTTAAGCTTGTCTGTCCATCTCTTCGTCGAACTTATGGTAGTTTTGGAGAAAAAACAGTTCGAAACTGCACCACGTTCTTACACATACACATGCACATACTTCGAAAGTAGTTTAAGTGCTGTGCAGACTTATAATTTGTCTTGCTTATAGGAAAGGAGCAACAGTCAGGAGATTGTTTAATTCCTTTTGTCTGGATATATTGGATAATCAGGATGTACACCTGGGAGAAAGAGGACTGGATTTTCCTAAAAGACGAGAACGGACGACTTGTAGCTGCAGTTTTTATAACGTCAGTAAGAACCTAAATATCCATCAAGAGAGAGTTTTAAGCCATTTAGGCAAAGTTAGTTAAAGGAAGGTTCTCAATGCGCATGACCGGTTGAGTCGATTAGAATCAACGAATTCCGCGAAAATCAAGTCTATGTTCGCGAGCTCAAGTTTCATTTCGATAGATTTGAAGGTACTTGGTGCTTGGACAATAACACTTAGCCGTTGGCCGCTTCCACTGCCTATCTCTTTCTCTTTTCTATTCGTCGCGGTGTTATACGTATAGGGGACTTCCACTGAGTTATTTGTCGTATTGGAAAAAAGAGAAACGTTATTTCTAATGAGTGATGAATACTCAATAGTCGACTCGATGAGAACGCAAAATGAAGCTAATGTAGTGAAAGAAAAAAGAAGTTCGACGGAAGGTTGCAGTCACACATTTCTTCAAATTCACTTGGCTTCGTTCTCTCCTCTCTACTTTGATGAAGTAAAAAGAGTATTGCACATTACGAGCAGCTCAGGCCGCAGTACAATGGATCCGAACGGCAGTTGACAATTGAAATAATCGCATTTATAGAAATTTAAAGCAAATCGTCCGAACACATCAACACACTTGGACAATTTCTCAGCATAACGTAAAATCAGATATACGCTGAACTCCAAGGAATTGAGGGACTTTGATTGAAGTGATTGTAGAATGTATCTACCCCTTCATCCGAACTTCCCTGTGGAGCTTCATTGCTGGAATTAAGTACATATGGAAACTATCTATTAGCATAATTTATTTAGGCTAAGTACCTTCTAGGACTGAAAGTAGGATAAGCAGTAATAACAACTAAGATCCCCCGGCTGTTCTTTTTTTTTTAAATGGTTAACGAGATACTTAATGAAATTAAATATTTGAATTGATATAATGTCCCTGTGTACTTTTACGACATCCATGTCTTCGAATACCAAAAATCATTCTGGAATAGACAAAGCCTATGTTTGATCGGCCGATTTTGTCTACAATCGCAAATTGCGGGACTAGATTTCTGAATGACTCATTGTGGCGTTGCTATAGTATGATTAGAGCGAATTCTTCAAACTGTTCTAGCTTTACAATAATCTAACTACAAAGAACTGACATAAGCTCCACGAAGAAAATGCCGATTTTGAAAAACGATCAAAGTTCAAAAATGCTTTTATTGTAGAAAGAATAAGCTAAGATGACACATTTATATACTTAATTAAAAATACTACCTATTTTTTTAAGGTTTTATTATTACCTTTATTTTAAATCCAAAAGTAAAGACTATTGGGATTACAGTGCAAAACATATGGTGCATGTAGCCAAGCAAAGCCTGTAAGTGGAAGCCTCCGATTAAAGTTAAATATCACTGCTTCTTTTCTAAAATAGATTATGTATTAAGGTTTACAAAAAACTGATATACAGGAATGTTGTCAGATAAGTGACAATTTAATAAAAACATTTTTTGTAAAAAACTTTATTTGTAGTGGGTACACATTTCTTATTTTATGGAAAATTTTGGCATCTCAGCAAGTTTAGTACCATTTAGATGGGTATAGAGCACAGTCACCCTTTACTGGACAGGCATACACTAGAATTGATTAAAAAACTTCTATTTACATAAGAGAATTTTATTGACTGCACTTAGTCTACATGATTGCAAAAGATTAAGCTTTTGTCCAATATAACTCCCAAGTACTTGATGTGGTCAGGGACAGCAATTTCCTTATCTTGAACAATCAAAGTAGATGAGAAGAGAAACCAAGGATTTCTTCTTCGAGTAAAAAAATGATTTACGTCTTCCCTGCATTTAACTTCATTTTCTATTCATCTCGTTCATGCAATGACTATATACCGATATCATCTGCGAATTAGGCAACGTGACATTCGTTAAGTTTAGCGAAATCGGAAGAGAAAAACGAATACAAAATTGAGCTTAGAAAGTAACCTAGTGGAACATCTGCTTAGATAGATGATAAGTCAGGAAATTCATCTAAATAGGAAAGGCAAGGATACCTTTCAGCCAAAAGCCAACGAATTAATTGAATGTCAAGAAGTGGAAAACCAAGAGATATCATTTTAGAAATGGGACCATTATGTCAAATAGAATCAAGGTCAAAGTGGTTGCTTATCCTCAAATTTGTCTTTAACAGGACGGCCTATGCGTCCCAGCTGATGTGAAGTATTATCCTGAGTATTTTTCTCAGAAATTGTTGTTAATAACTTGCGTTTAAAAACCCTTCCCTAAAGAGCTCAAGAGACTAATGGGTCAACAGCGGTTGACATCATTTGGGGATTTGCCTGATTTAAAAGCGAAAATAACTTTAGCCGATTTCCGAACCTTTGGAAAACATTGGACTTTAATGCATGAGTTAATTACGCCAGTAAGAAATCAGATCTTCTTTCATGGAAAGCACTTTCTAAAACTACATTTTCGATGTCATGCACACTTACAGACTTCCTTGGGCGTGTTTCACGTAGTCCCCCTCCGAGACGTGAAGTGAAATTGAGTTCAGCCTCGCCACCGTAGAATTAATCATGTGCTCTCCCGCATAGGTCCTTAGGTAGCAAGAGATTTTTATGATTTTCTAGAAATCTATCTGCAAAAGCTTGTGTTCTTGTAAATTTAATATTTTTTTTATCCTCGGAGTTTATTCGACAAATTATTACAATTAAGGATATCTTTAATAATATAAAGGTTGTGTATGTTTGGCTTAAATTATCGGTTGATTTATAAAAAAATCGCGAAATCAGTTGACTTTAAATTATTATGAAAATGCAATTTTTGTGTATATTCCCAAGCGGTTTTCAATGCACACATTTTCTTATGAACATATTTTGTGCAATGTGCCGTAAGTGAAAAAAGCCAATCACTTTTTAATTATGCAAAATAAACGTTTAGCCGAAAAGAACGAACAATTCGGAAGGTTGTTGCTTTCCTCAAACCTTTTCTTTTCACTTGTCAAATGCTTTTTTCTTTTATTTTTTTTTTGTTGTAATTTTTCAAAATTAATCCTTGTGATTAATGAGCAAAATGTTTCAAAAATCCATTCTAATGACACCTTCTCTCAGAGCAAAATATAAAATATCGCAATTAAAATGCTAACAACTTGCAGTGTACACTGAGAAAAATTGATCAAACATTTCTTTTAAGGCTGTAGTGTTTGGCAGTAAAAAGCTTTTACTGCAAACTGAATGGAAATCATTGGACAAGCTTATCATTATGGAGCTCTCTGGGCATCTTTAAGCAAAACTCTATGGAACAATCGACTGAAAATATAAAAGGTACTCTAAAGTCTCGTATATGTGTACGTTGGACAGTTGGTTTATGTTGAGGGGGTCAAGGCCTCAAGTTTGTCTTGGTCGCAAACTTTTCTTAAGTATTCTTTTAGCGCAAAGTTGCATTAAGTTTGCGCGAACTCAGAAGGGATTTTTGCGACTGACTCAGAATCACTTTTTGAGTCACTTCTCAATCAGCCGAAGAGAGACAGTCCCGTATAAATTCTTAAATATATCGAAAACGGCCTGTAAGAAGACCGATACTCAAATAATAACAGACCTTATGCGTCGTATTTTTATGCATCCTCAAGAACGTTGAAAGCATTCACTTTGTCTAGTAGCTGGAGAAGGCTGGGCATAATTTATTTCTTCTGTGATCTATTAAGTAACAATGCCACCAGCAGACAGAGAAGAACGAATAAAATCCGTTCTGACATACTTATGTATTTCATCATATAAAAGAGGAAGTTCATGTAAGCAAAACCTTCCATTTGCTACCCACTATTTCTTCGGTAAACTTTCGCTTTTTAATTTAAACTTAACGTAAGCAAATCTTTGGTATAAGCGACCAACTGGAATATAAGTGAAATTTACTCAAAAAATGTAAGCTTGCATTGTTCGGCTACGTTCTCATTACAAAAAGATTTCTAAGAGGATTATGTGTAACCTTGAACCATCACCTTTGTCTAATTGTTTTACAGAGCTTGACACACGACGAACAACAGGTCACCTAAGCAACTAACAAGAAGAACAACTATGATGCATGAAATTTTATTGGGTGAACCCGTCCTCGTACCACACAGATCGGTAAATACATACTTCTTGCCTTGACAATAGAAAAGTTTCCGCTTTGTATATAATATTTCCCTAAGACTCTTCATGCCCACCTATTCATTCGATCAGCGTGGGAGGCCCTAGCTTATCGGAAAAGTAAATTTCTTTCAGCTACAAGCAATCTAACAAAATGAGAACGTCTTCCAGTGATGTTCATGGAAAAAAAAACGAAAGGGTTATAAATGGGACACAAAAGGCTGCATCACAGATCAAAAACACCAACTAAAATGATAACAAGAAGAAGAACAGCAATATCTAACAACATAAGATAAACGCCAACAATTTTTGACATCATTAAGACCGCCATCTATCAGGACAAAAGCAATTGCTCTTAGGAATGGCGGCGACGGTGGCAAACTCTTTTCACATTTCGAATGGTTGGGAATGGAAATGTGCATAAAGGGCGCATAGGAGCAGCAAGGGTTACCCAGAGTAAAATTGAAATGATGTCAAATTGCAGTTGCATAGTAATGGTCATAAATCCTTGGCAGTACGAACCGAAAGAAAACAAAATAAAAATTCTCAACGACAACAACACCAACAATTACTCTAGTAAAACAGAGTTGAAAATTTATGATGCACTCTGCCAACGATCCGTTATTATTTTTGTTGTTTTTATGCTGTTGGGGTAATTTTCACACCAAAACTGGCCAACAAGTTGAAGTAAATGAATCCCAATACACATGTCTATGAATTCTATCTATCAGGTCGTGTGTAGAAATGTTACAAAAAAACATATGCACACGCACACACACACCCACCGTAGAGTTCTATAATAAATAACCGACACGAAAATAATTAGAAATCTCAGAATTTTTATATACAAACATACATAATACGCACACATGCACATGTATGCACATATATGTTACATAGTTAACAATAAAATATTTTATTTACATCAACACCATCGAATTATTGTTGATAATATTGTAAGTCAATCAGTGACCGACTCGATTTGAAACCAATTAAGCCATCAGTTCAACTCGATTTATTTCAATATTTACTCCTGAAGCGGCCAAGTCACAATGAAAATGTCTATCCCCCGAGGTGGCACTCTCACGACATCATGAGAAATTCACGATTTGATCGGAGGTATGTAGAGACAATTCGAGTAATTGAAGGGAGAAAGAGGACATTTTTTGATGCGTACTTGCCACGCTCGCTTATCGCACATATTTCTGATCCACATCAATAAGTACCAACTCGAAATCGTCAAACCAGATCTCTACTTACTACGACTTTTCACTTTGTCCGAAAATATTGTCCCGATAGTTGTTGTCCGAAATTTTTATCAGAAATCCGAACATGAGAAATATGCGGTATCCGAGGGTATCCGGCACGAATTTCATAAAAGCTCACTCTAGCATTACACAGCATTTAATTATATAAACTACGATAGTAATGCAGCATAACATTGCAACTTTCCCTTAGTGCACTAGAAGAGTTAGAAACCAACAGGTAAAATGTTGCACCGAAACTTGTCCGCACAGGTACGTATGACATAGCCAGACTTTAGAGTGCGCTCGGTAAGTCCTAAAGTTCCGTTCGTTTGTCCGTCCGTCCATCTGGCTACTGTCTACAGTAAACGAACACACAAATACAGCGATTGGCTCCAAATTTTAGACGAAGTTTTAAAATTCTTGCACGCAGATTGATATTGAAATTGAACCGAGTCGATCAAAGGACCCAATAGTGCCAACATAACCTGAAACAACTTCGTTTTTCAAAAATAAAATTTTTTTTCCTTAAACACACAACAGACACAAGGAAGGAAGTAATGATGCATTTATATTCTATGGGTGATCCTGCAGCACCTACCGCAAAAAAATGGAAGATATTGACTACGTCTGCGTTACCTCATAGAATAATAAAATTTTATTCTTTCACCAAGGCCCGGAAAGAAACTTCAGAGCCACTGTAAAGCTTGTAGGTAACTTATTAGTATTGAATGTGAACCGTTCTAGAAATTTTTGCTAGACGGCCTATCCAATTATCTGTTAATTCTTGAGGTAGATGTACTCATGGTCGCAAAAGTGGATATATCTGTTCCAGACACACGACACCGATATTTATTTCCAATCTACAAAAATAGAAAGACTCAGCCACGCCAACGCTTTTGCTTTTTGTTTTCAGGATAAGGGCGCTGCGTATAAAATTTTCGCTCGCAGCCGAATATAATTTTTTTACTTTTTCCATGTTGTAGACGATTCAAAGCATCTACAAAAACAAAAAGTCTTTTCTGAAAAATTTCCTACAGTAGTCCACATTCATTATAATAAACAATCGCAAAACGACTTACGATGAAAATCAATAGTAAACATACCGATAATGACTGCCTGGATATAAACTATGAGCAAAGTAAATTAATTTTAAAATGCTTCGCTCTTCGCACTCCGTTTACTAACTCTATTCCTTTTTTTGACGTTTTCACGAGGAATGAGAGAATGAATAAAAGCTTTGCAACGAAGTAGAAGTGAAAGACCAACGCAGTTAAAAAAAATATTAAAAAAGGAAAAACATCATGTAATGAGACTCGGTAAGGATAAGACGAAAAGTAGACTGATGCAAATTTCCATGGGTGCTTTTTCCAATCAAAAATTTCCAATTGCTCCAATGATTCAAACACATTAATTTTAAAAATTGTCTTTATAAATTAATTCGTATAATCCAGGGCCCACGCAGCTTCTTCCCGCAATAATTTGCCGGAATTCAGCTCACAAAAGTGTATAATGTTCCATACAGCATAGGTTAGGCATTTAGATAACTATCATCAATAAGTGCTTGAACGACTTGTAGACACATTCAAAACGCATCTACATATCGACATGACGATTAAAACTAATATCAGCATGGCTAATATCAGCATTGATTAGCTGATCGGATAAGGAACATACGGGTAGACGAAATGTCAGCAAGAAAATATCGAAAATCTTTTTCGACACACAGTTCCGACTGCTTATTGCCTTCTCAAAGATAAACAAGAACATTACAGTCGGGCAAGGACAACCGTTAAATACCCTACACCGCATTGTCTAACACAATTCTTTTGTATGAAATTACTTCTTATGGGTCAATTTTCATCCCCACATATTAAAACTAAGACTTTTCTGCTCTACAAAGAATCAATTTTCGTGAAAATCCTTATTGGGGTACAATTCGAAAAAATAGGACGAGATGGTCAAAATTTGGTACAGTTAATTTTTCAATGTTAAATTACTCTTATGGTATAATCTTCATCGTGAAGCATTGGAAATTATACCTTTTTCCCGTATGAACTTCAGTTTTCGTTATGTTCGGGGTTGATTAAAAATTGCTCCAGCCAAAGCTTTTTTGCCGCATTTGCATTTTTGCCGAAAAGTTTTGAAAATTTTTTTGGTGAGTGGTTTTCAATAGCGTTCGTGCTTGGGTCAAAAAACGTCACTGTATCAAATTTCGTTAAAATATCTCAAAAATTGCTACTTGTAGCTTGAACACAATTTTACATGGGCAGACATCAGACGACGAGACGGACAGACACGCTTAGATAAATTCAGATTACGATTCTGAATGGATCGATATAATAAAAGCTTGGTCTGCCTTAAGCCCTTCTGCGTGTTACGTACATCCGCAGTAACTTAATACACCCTGTACCACAAATGGTGGAAGATATAAAAAGTGTATTGTTTGTTGTAATCTCGAAATATTGAGTAAATTTGAGCTGGCACATTCTTAAGATCGGTTCTTCATACGTTTACATAAAGGGGAAATGACTAAACAGCGAAATCTTTCAAAATGCTCAGACAAAGTTTAACATACGCCCCCTACAGACAATCCTACAAAGTAAACCAGTTCAATATTTTTTCATTTTGCCCAAAACCTAAACAATACTTATTACGCTGCATTGTACAGCTATTTCGAAGGTTCTTGTCTAGACTATGTATGTACTCGATTAACATTAATTTAGTCTGGTAATGCTGTTGCTTCACATTAACATAAATGTCTCTGGCAATTGCTTGTGTTTCTATATTGTGAGAAATTGAGGACACATTTATGTTTACATATGCAATGCAAAATTATCGAAGAACGAGCGAAAGTTAAATTTTTGATTACTAATTATCCTCCGGAAAGAAAATGGATATGATAAAATGGTGTTTCTACGATAATATAGAAGAGACCAGAAGGATTACAACTGGAATGAGAAATTGATAGAATTGCGTAATCGTTGTTTGTATTCGGACTATATTTCATTCATCCTACTTAGCAGCTATTTCTGTTCATTTTGCTTAAACGCGGCAATACTGCAACCAGTGTTGAGGACTCTGATTAGAGAAATATATAAAGGGCTCAACAAAATACATGCAGTGATTGCATTTTTTAGTGCCTGAAAAATTAATCAAATGTTCAGTTTTTGGTTATATAAACATTAAAATTCGAAAAACTTCTTTTAAACTTTTTTTTTTAACAAAGGTAAATTTATTTGCAAGCTAACAATACAGCACATGAGGTTTTTGCTTTGCTCACATAGATATCGCTGCTTGGCTTGCTTTTATAAATGCACACAACAAAGGTGAAGGTAGATAGATCTATATAAAATACATACTTTGACGTTTGACAAACAGTCTGTTTTAGATCTTAATTTATTCTTTCATGATGTGTTAAAAATTCTTTCTACTTCATTCCGGTTTCTCTTTTTTCTTTTGTTCCCTTTGTTCTTTTGGTTGATCGCAATTTATAAACGCTCACGTGCTACAAAGTAAATGCACGTCAAACGATAGTAAAAACAAAACAAAATAAAAATGCAAATTTGCATTGTTTGTCGAGAACCTACTGACAAGTACAAATGTCGAAATTGCTTGGAACGATAGTAAGATTGAAAGTATTGTTAATGAGTGTTAATATCAAAAAGAATTTTTCCTAGTTGTTCTTTGAGTTGTTACAAGAAGCACATAATCTCAACGGAGTGCCAAGCTCGAACTTGTAAAACCCCACCTGGTGGTGAGCCTTTGACGGAAGAACAAAATGAAGATAATGAGCCTACAATATATACACCTTTCAGCACGGAGGATACAGTGGCCCCAGAAAAATTACAGCAACTGGGTAAGTTTGGTAGAAATCTTCTTAGGAATATATCGTTGCTTAAGGATGGCTTTGTTTACAGCGCATAGCGAGGGTTTAAGGAATTTGCTCTACAATCCGCATTTGAGGAATTTCCTGAGAACTATAGATGTCGCGCCAAACGCTTGGAAAGTTATGCAAGCGGCTATGCAAGAACCTTTGTTCATAGAGTTTGCTGATGAATGTTTGAAAATTGTAGAGCCGCCTTCAGACGATGAAAAAGTGTAAATTTGTCTTAAAATCAAAACTAATACTAATAATAGGATTATTATTTATTAACAATAGAAAAGAAGATATGTGCGTGCATTTCCATATTTGTCTATATTAATATTTACAATTCATCTCTGCGACCTAAAGCAATGTCCCGCCAACTGACGACATACTGAAAAACGTCATGAGGCATAGGGCACCGGTCCAATTCGTAAGCCAAAGCGAAATAACGTTGACGTAAAACGTATGCCGCCGCCTTAGGTTGACGACTACGAGTAAATACACCCTTCTTATTGCCTCCTACACGTGTGTAACCTGTGAATCCAAAAAATGCTTACAAAATCTGAAACTTGACGGTTTTGATTATGCAATATCGTGGAACTTACTTTGTTCGGTTTTGAAGTCTGCAAAATTCCAAACAAATTCCCCAATAAACCAATCTTGCAAACGTAAAAAATCGAAAGCTTTAAAATGCTTGCTAAATAAAGCCGCTTGATATTCTTCCGACCATATGTATGTGGGCAACTATTATAGAATTTATCATTGAAAAAAAATGTCTTAAAAATCACTGCTACGTACATAATGTAAACCTTCCAAAGTATCTGCTCCGTACTCGGTCATTATTATCGGCTTTTTGTAGAGTTTATTCCAAGCATATGCTTCATCTATAACAACATTCGTTATCATGTCCAATTGGCCCGCATTGTGATACCAGGCATTGTAACGATTAAAACAAATGACATCCAGAAATTGACCCTTCAAGAGAACGAAATTTAATGGGCTTGTAACTACTAGCAGTAATACTGATCTTACTAATTTATCTTTAGTGATGTCCACATTTATGGCAGCCGTTATGGGTCTTGTTTTATCCAGATGTTTCACATAATTTACTATTTCTCTGTTATCAGGCGAAAATTAATTTTGAAGAATGAATTTTGAAATATTTTTAATATTTAATTTTTAATAAATTACCTAAAGTACGGTTCGGATTGATTCTTTGCTGTTCTCGGCTCATTTGCTATAGACCACATTATCACACTCACATGATTGCGATCGCGATGAATTAATTGTTCCAAGGATGATTTATGATTCACTAGGAGTTCAGCAGAGAAATGACTGCAAAGGAAACGAAACAAAGAAGATTTAGTTAAAATGCTACTCTGTTCCATTCCATATGAAAAGATAAAGTATGGCACTGTAGTTTCCCCGTGTACTCTATTTTCACAAGCCAATATCATTTATTTTTGAGACATTTTAGCGCATACAGACGGTACACTAATTTTCCTTCTTTAGCACATAAAGAATTACAAATATTATATATAGCCAGGGTAAAAATCGGAGTCTATTTAAAAATGGGCTTTTTTAAGAATAACTTGAACCAGACGAACAATTGCCAAAGCTACTAGTACCAACAATCCATTACTGAGATATATTTCTAAAGCCAACTGCCTTTCCAAAATGATCATTAGCAACTCAATGAGTGTTCTCGACAAGAAAATTTGTTCCGTTTTCTGGATTTTCATAATTCCACAATTAAAATGGAAAAATGCCCCTTGGCATACCCTCTAATCACTCATGACCAGATGTCGATGTACACGATTTACCTACAGTCAACCCAAAGGAAAGCATGTACTCTTATCAAGGCCGCGACATATTACAGTGAAAGACTAAGCATAATTTAAAAACATACCCACGATAGATAAAAATGATCACTTATAGTCTCTAGAAGTTATTCATCTGAAACACTGAAACAAATATTGGCTAGCATTGATTTAACCATATACAAAAATCAGCCTTGTGGTCACTCTGATGTACCCACGTCTAATAAAATACTACTGTGCCACAAAGGGACGTATAACAGCCGTTAGGCTTATCCTCTGTGTATTTGCCTACCACAGGATATTGAAATAACCACTGATTTGCCGCAGTAATGAAATGAAATATTAAAAGTGAGCGTTGAAAATTAAAACAACGATGCGTTCAGATACAGATTCGTTACGTTTTGTGAGGAGCCAAAGTCGTCCCTCGTTTTAGTCTCACAGGTTTTTCGTCTCTGAAGGGGGAGTGCTAGACTAAGTTCGATTAAGAATTAGGACTAAGTAAAGAAATCAGAAGAAGGTGAGATAAGTTAGTTAGTTTCCTTACTCTGTATTTACACTTGGGCACTCATCAATGATCATTATTCCGTGTTCATCGGCCATTTGCATAGACTCTTCAGAATAGGGATAATGCGATGTACGGTAAGCGTTAGCTCCTAACCACTTCAACAGGTTAAAATCTCTCGTTAACAACGCGTAATCCAAACCTTTTCCTTTTAACTGAAAACCAATAAAGCAAAGATTACAAATGTTGCATACTCTTCTGAAACCGACCAGAACTTACATCAGAGTCTTCATGTTTGCCTAAGCCTCTTAAATAGATTGGACGTCCATTTATCATTAGCGTCGAATTATTCCACTTCAATGAGCGAATACCTACTTTCATACGGTAAACATCTAGTAGATCCTTACCGCCCGCATGTAAATATATTTCCAAAGTGTACAAATAACCGTGTTCTGGATCCATTAAATATGGCCACCAGGGATGAACATCGAGTACAAGCAATGTGCCACTAAACGGCATTGTCTTACAAAAATCATTAGCTACAATATCACCCGATTTATTGCGTAATTGTAAATGCAAGGACAACGAATCGCTGTCCGGCAGTAATACATCATTGCTTTCATTTTCGAGGCCTGCTATAAATATTTCATACTTTATTATACCCCGATTTTCGGTTAACAAGTCCGTTATTATTTTTACGTCCTCAATGTATACCAACGGTGTGGTATACAAGTGTACTGAACGATGTATACCGGCATAGTTGTAAAAGTCGAAAGTATACGTTTGTACCGTACGATTGCCTTTATCACTAGGTTGTTGCACCAGTTCCCCTTGTGGTACCGTTGTAAGTAATAAACGATTATCGCACATAATTGTGACACGATTTTCAGAACCAAATTTGATAAAGCTGGTAGCTTCCACTTCAAAGGGTAAATGACCAATTTCATGGCGAATTATCTCCTTGCCGTTTAACCACTAAAATTAAAGATAACAAAATTATTCTCGTAAAGTTCTTGTTTCCTTATTATCCATATTATTATTTAACTCACCACTATCGCCGAATAGTGCACACTTCCAAATCTAAGCCATACTCGTTTGTCCACAGTCCAATTTCGGCTAACAAAAAACTTACGCTCATACCACACAGTCCCTATATGATCCCGTATCGTTGTCTCAACGAAAAGATCGTTATAACTTGCCGGTACAGGTACAGTCGTTATAGTTATAATCTTCAAATTATTATAAAATCCATTCAAAATTAATGTAGATACGATTGTTTCACTTGACATACCTTATGTAACTCCTGCTTATACCATAGTTCTCTGAATCCTTGCTCAGGATCTTCTATTTCTGATTTAACGAAACTCCACAAACCATCCAGAGAACGCACCTCCCGCGTTTCAGATTCTCGCGGATATAAAAGGCCTTTTGTGTTTTTAACATTATGCTGCTGCTCCGTTGTAGGTTTTTCACTAAATGTTTTTTGTGCTAATAGTAATAATAGTAATAGATAGCATATTAAGAGCTTGAACATTGTTCCGTTTTCGAGGCAAGAAGACAGCGCGCCTTTATACTACCGAGGTTTTTATACTACTGTTTGTTTTTCTTTAGCATATTCCATTCCAAAAAATGTTTTCATTGCTTCACTGAGTACACTTATGCCATTGTGCATGTTTTGTATACGCAAATCTGCTCTTGAATGCGTTTTCATTTTCATCATATCAATTGCGAGGCGTATACCAGCTTTGTCATGTGCTTGTAACGCGCAGAAGTATACTTCAGTGACCAGCGTTAGTTAGGTAGTCATTCTTGAATCTTTGACTGATTTGGTTCCGCCTTTCTGCAGGTGTATTTTAAGACGCAAAAGCTTCACAGGAAAAAGCTATCTCAATCGCTCGTATCCACATTATTACTTTGAATACTTCTTTTTTTTTTTGGATATTGAATTGGATGAGCTAAAAAAGAGAGAAAAAGCCTTTAAATTGTTAGTTTCACTAATTTTTTGCATTCTTTTTCCTCCTTTTGAAGTTTTCGTCGGAATTTTTTTTAATCAGTCTAATCCCTACAATAGTGCTGTTGTTGACCTAAAACTCAAACTTGTGCATATCAATTTTATCGCTTGTAACTATTGAAGTTATATAAATTATCTTTAATTTGGTCTCGTATAAGCCATATATCTCACTGGCTTAGTTCATGCTTACTCTATATCAAAAAGAAGAAAAATTGTTTGTTTTCAGCGTAATAAGATTTAGGTGAGAAAAAAGCAGATAAACGGATTCATACTTCTGGCAGAACAAAATTTAAATAAGAAAATAAAAGGTGCTGAAGTTAAGCTCTTAGTCGACTATAAAAAGCAGCGAATAATTGAGTTCGCTTACGATTAAAAAAGCTATATATATATATGCAGATAGTACGCCAAAGATAAACATCCCCTTTACGCCTAGAATCATATATTTTGATTTCCTTCCGTACTCTGCACTTAGCTGTATTTAGTCTGTTTTTTACGATGGCGTTTGAGGTGTCCATACTGTCGATTAAGAACTTCGGCCCTTAAATTCATATTTCCTGATAAAGTAGATCACCTACGTGAGAGAAAAAGCCTTTAAAGTGCTACCTAATCATACCACATTTTTTTTCAAATATCGTATCGTTCCTTACTATATTGGAAAGATATTATTTCCGCGTCGCAATTTAAAATTGCACAGTGCATGTCCAATTTATTAGAAAATATTATAATAATTTGTAGAAAGCTATTTGTTTATCAACAGAGGTAAGTGTTGGTGTGCAAAAATTCGGTTTAAACCGAACTTACAATTTCTCTCTCTTTCTCTCGGTTTTTAAAAAGAAATACGTTAATACTCGTTGAATTTCATACGCAGAACGCCAGCTGATAAACATTTGTTTTTAAAACTCTACAAATACAGATGTGTTACTCTATACCTTGCCTTTAACTAGCAGCAGGAAGAAGCAAAGAATCGTTGCAGAGAAAAAAATATTTTCTGTTAAATAAAATACGAATTAGATCAACGTTTGATGGATGAAATTCGCGCCAATAGTTAAACCCACTCCCGATTTAGTGATATGTGACGAAGGGCATCGTATTAAAAATTCCCAAGCAAGCATGCTACAAGCTCTTAAACAAATACTTATCCGCGGACACACTGTTTTGACTGGGTATCCATTACAAAACAATTTAGTGGAACTAAAACGGAATTCTGCAATATGTTCGAAAGGCCATAAAGAATGGTTTGTGTGTAGACTCAAGTGGTGCGTTGTAGAGCTCAGTCGTTTTTGGTAGCCCTGAAACAAAAACGTTCTCACGATGTTACAGGAATCATTGACTGAGAAACACGAATTAGTTGGATTCACGGTGGAAGATGGATTTTTATCACCCATACCGGGCCACCACCCCTTCTTCTTTCAACGCAGTTATCAACAACCTGTTAGTTTAATACAATGAATGCTTTGCCCTTAAACAAATAAAAGTCTGGCTCTTTTAGAAAAAGGTCGAAAGTATATGAATTAAACCTAGGAACCTTTCAAAGTCCAGGAACTATCCTGTAGCGTTTAGGTTCCTTTTTCCCACACTCTTCTCTTGATGTCAAAATACGAAATAAGTCTGATATTGGCAGCGGATTAGCCTTCACCAATTGTCTGTCTGTCTGTATTCGTTGATAAACCTACCGCGATTCAACCGTTGCCGATGTTACGTTCTATTACCATATTGGTCGGGAAAAGGTAGCTGTTGAAATCCGAAAGGAATACATTATATGCACGCAAAGCATCACAACTGCCATAACGATTTGAAAAATAAGTGAAATCTTTAACAAGTATTGATTTAACTAAATCCAAGTCTCTAACTATCAAGGCAGGCTGATTGAATATTTGAACTCCCACAATCTAATTATCGGCCATTTCCAATGCAGGTAAACCGAGATTGCATCTAAACGTTACTACTTTTTTTCATATTTTTTATAAAAGATATATAATAATATTTCTAATATAAGACATATAATTTTTCGTCGAAATAGGAATATTTTTTATAATATTATTTAATTATTTGTTTAAAGTATAAAATAATACAAAAACTCTTGAAATTACATTCTTTAACTTCATTACAATTAACTCAGGTGTACATGTTTCATTACAATTATTGTGCGTATAAATAATTCATTGCAATTAAGTAATTAAAAAAAAAAAAGCTCCTGCATAACTGCATGCTGGTTCTTTTGCGTCGCATGCATTTGTTGTTGCTCTTGTTGCCCCTGTTCAAAATGCACGTGTTATTGATACCGTTATTGGGCTTGTGTAACATACAACGTCAGGTGTAAATTAAATTTTTTTTTTTCCAAATATACCGAGTAGCGCACGCATGTATTCCAGCTACGCTTGTCGGTCAAGGAGTGGTGCGACAAACTACTACTACTCTTAGTTGAACTCCGACAATTATTTTAAATTCAATACGTGTTCAAGCAAGTCAAAGTTAAAAAGACGGATAGAGTAAAATACAGAAGTTTAAATAGACACGCTGGTAAGGGATCGCGGAGAGCAGATACTTCCAGGTGTAAAAAACAGGCGGACGTTTTGGGTCGATTTTATGGCATCTGACCTGTTATGATTCCGCTTTCGGGGACACCATTCTACTTGGTCTCTAGTTTATTTTTACATAAAGAAATTTATTAGATAACACGAATTAAGTTTCAAGATGGAATATATTTATATATATATATATATATATGATTTTATTTTTTTTTTTTTTATATAAAGATCAAATAAATAAACCAAACTTAATTTCAATTGAAAAGTTGACTTCTTTTATTTTTATTTAAGTTGAATACAACAATAATTGATAATATAATTTTACTTGCAGAGAAGGGATTTATTTTTGCGTTAAATCATATTAATTTTTCAATTTTTTATTTCTCTTCAACTTAATTAATTTGTAATGAAATAAAAATTAATAAAATTACAGGACTTACCGATGATGTTCACTCGATGATGCGCAGTATCGGCGAAGCATCAAAAGCTATAACAGTAAATCAATTTAAGAGCAATTAAATACATTAAATAATATTTATAACTTTGATTTATATTAGTTTTCTTGAAAATCTGGTAGGTCCCGTACAAATAAAAAAACTTCTCTTCTCAGACGTTTTCTACTATTCCGGATGGTTTTGACGTAAAATTCGGGAAAATCTCCGGCAGTTTTTTTTTTGATTGCTTTTATAATTTACATATGTTAATATTATTTGGTACCTTCAAGCAGTCAACATATCAAATAAGTCAAAGAATACACAATACACAATTGTCACGATTTTTATTACATTTTGGACACGTTTTCAGAGATTTACCACGAAAAATGACATAATGCAATTATTCCTTCAACATCAAAAAACTCACGCACCAACTGTTTTTTCTCCTTTTTTCCCTAAATATAATCTCAATAGCCTTTGTTTTGAAAGATGTCTTGATGTTTTTTTAAAACCAACATTTCCCTATGTTCGAATGGTTTTTCGAATTTTATTATCTTCTTATTTATTTATTTATTTAGGTTTTTTTTTCAACCACCTTTCCGTGGAAAATCTTAACTCCAACGCTCTTCAAGAAAAATATGTTATTTCCTTTTTCTCTATGATAACTTGATAAAAGAAAATCGCCGTACTGTCTTTACACTTGTTTCCGCTGTTCAAAATGTCCGCGTTGTCGCTGCTGTTGTTGCTATTGGTAATACTGATATAATATTCATCACCTCTCTGCAATGCTCTACGATCTAAAAAAAGCAAAGAAATAGAGTATTTATATACATATTATATGAGCGAAAACTTACTTGCTCTCCTTTGAACTTGGTTCAAATAGCTTTCTCCATGGCCACCGCGTCCATTTTTGTAAATATAATAAATTCAGCATATCTGAAAGAAAATAAAAGAAGATTTTAACTTTTAAATATTAAATTAAATAAACTAAATAATTAAATAAATTAATTTACCTGACTATCAATATCAATATTTGCGTTTGGCTTGGTTTGACGGCGTTTGCTTAATGCGTTCAAAATGTCTGCCCAATACTTGCGGTTAAGGTGACCACAAGTAGCCATTTTATAAATATTTATATGTTTATAGTTTATTTGTCAAATACAATATTAAATGAAATATAAGCGAAACGGAAGAAAGAAAATTATTTTTAAATTATCGTCTTATATTTATAAAGGGATATCTGGTCACCTTAATTCACAGCATTTAAAAAAACAAGATTACATTGTTACGTTGCGTCTGCATAAGCAACCAAAGCAAAACCGAGAGTTCAGGAATGAGAAATTGAGTTTGTTTTTCTTTTAGATGTATTATGCACAGACTAAATTTTTGCAATTTTTCTTTTTGCCATAAGCAAGAGATGATCGGCCTAATTTGCTTCAATAAAATAGCTCAATTAAATAAGATTTTTCCACAATTTTTCTTATAATTCTTATATTATACCCATCACCGAAGCAAGTACATAAATTCTGAATCGATTCAAAGTGTGTCGGTTGTCCGTCCGGGGTAAGATTATATTATTATTTTATGCTCAATGACATGCACCATGATCAACTGATTCGCCACGAAAGCAGCATAATGTGTGTAATTTGTATTTGAAAAATTAGCTCTTTTTTTTGCTACTTTCTTCATATTGCTAAATAAGAAATTTTTTACATATAAATGCGGTTTTCTTTAAAGACAAGTATAAAAAATTTATTTATTACTATTTTTACTGTACACGCATGCATTTATAGTTAGTTTAACTTAAATATGGATAAAACGTAATTCTACTTAATATAAAAAAAAAAAATTTCTTATTTAAATTCAGCCATAAAAAATGACGTATGACAATGCAAAACTCCTTCGTGTTTTTAGAATGTTTTGTGATCACAAAATGTATTAAATTAAATAATTATAACTAAATAGTTACAAGTCTGTTGAGTCACGTTTACTGGAACGCGTTGAACTGCCATCGGTAATGTAAGTAAACAAATCGCTAGGTATCAAAGTGCACTGATCCACCTCACGGCCCAAAGCAAAATAGCGTTTGCGTAAGAGATGAGCCACAGCTTTAGGTTGGCGGCTGCGTGTAAACACACCTTTCTTATTACCACCCACGCGCGTCACACCTGAAAGTGTTGGAAAATTAAGACGTTCTGATGTGCTTAGAAAGCCAATGACTTACTCTGCGCAGTTTTGAAGTCCGCAAAATTCCATACGAATTCACCGATAAACCAGGATTTCTTACGCAAGATGTCGAAAGCTCTAAAATGGCGGGAAAATAGTTCTGTTTGGTATTCCTCTGACCACACATAGGAGGGTAGCTACGAAAGTAATACCTAAGAATTTTTCTCCTCTTGCATTTAATTAAGCATATTTTTTACCAGATGTAAACCCTCGACCGTATCAGCTCCGTATTCCGACATGATTACTGGTTTGTTATGTTTTTCATGCCAAGTGGTAGCTTCGTCTATTATGCGCTTGGTAATCATATCTAGGCGTCCAGGATTACTATACCAACCATTGTAACGGTTAAAACTAATTATATCTAAATATCTGGCCTTTAAGAGGAAATAGACGGAACAAATTAATATCCACGTGAAGTTATGTTTGCATTAGAAATAAATCCTTACAGCTTTATCATCGGCAGAGTTTACGGCTATGGCGGCAGTTACTGGTCTGGTATTGTCTAATTGTCTTGTGTAGTTCGCTACGTACCTTTAAGCAATGCGAGCATACAAAAATTGAGATTTATTTCTGAGACTTTTTTAAAATTTCGAGAACTTACTGAAAATATGATCCAGCATTCAATTGACCGGTACGTGGCTCATTTGCTATAGACCACATGACCACACTGGCATGGTTACGATCCCGATGTATTAACTGTTCCATTGCAGATTTATGTTTTTCTAGCAAAGCTTGGTTATAGTTTCTGCAAACATATGAACGATAAGTAAGAAAATTGTATTGGCCTTGAGATCTTGGGGTAAGTAAGATTTATATGGAAAGTATCAGTTGAACTGTCTCGTACGGATTAAAATTTAACTTTTACCAGTTTCAACTGTTTTGTTATTGTATGTGTATGTAAGTATATCACACCCACTTATGTAGTTAACATATAGTTTTGAGCTAAAAGCTTTCTCCTGAGCAATGTCACACGAACGTCACAAGTCATAAGGTTTTTTTTCTTTTTATTTTGCGTGACATAGTAACCTTGTTCTATTGCGACTATTATTCCGAAATAACAAATATAATGCAATGGTACAAAAGCTATCACAAGAAGATACATGGTTTTCTCTTATGACTAGTAACCAGTCACAATGCCACAGTGCGACTCTAAGACTACAGACTACAGATATCAGCAGTCAGTTTCCTTTCGATGTTATGTCACAAAGACGTTCCAACACCAACAGACCGGCGGTCGGACCAGCAGATGTGTTAGAATCAAAATAATAAACCTTGTGTTTACACATCTGTTCTTCTTCTTTGGATCTCTAACGAAGATTTGCGTTAAACTTAACGGTTTTTTGCCAGTTTCCACTTACTCTGTATCTACACTTGGACACTCATCTATAATCATAATACCATTTTCATCGGCAAATTGCATAGACTCTTCTGAATATGGATAATGAGACGTACGATAAGCATTGGCGCCTATCCATTTTAGCAAATTGAAGTCACGGGTCATTAAAGCCAGATCCAAACCTTTGCCCCTTATCTGCAAAAAGAAGTTGTCACTCTTTTGCTTTTTT